>CM076581.1:1208821812-1209026766 GCA_034641835.2 Pinus albicaulis
CATCAGTGGGCTGAAGGAATTACGCAATTCCTAGGGTGGTTGGTGAGTCATGCATGGAGGACTTAGTTATCACTGATTGTGGCAAGTTGTAACAGAGTTGGAAGAGTAATTATGTGAGTTGTTATTTAGTTTAACTCAATTCACTAAGTTAAACTCAATTCAGTGAGTTAAACTCAGTTGTGCTAGTTGTAACTGAACATACACTAGTGAAAGACGAGTGAATTAATTAGTTAATTAATTCACAAGTAGTGTCTTACTTACAACTGAAGAAATATAGCAGTTAACTACTTGCATGTCAGATCTAGTGGAGACCCAGTGGAGAGATAGGTGAAAGGGTGAGATGGACTATCTTTTATGACTATAGTGGAGCATTCAATGCATCCACACACACATTGGAGATGCCTATGAGTATTGCGCAGTCAAGGCAAGGAAAGGTTGAATTCATTCAGGGTTCTTCTTCAGCAGGGATTGCGCAATGGAGGCAGGCTATCAGGAGGCAAGAAATTGGTGCATGGAGGTGCAAATTTCTGCAAGATAGTGTGAGACAATTGTATATTGTACTGAGAGCTCTATGAGCTGAGCTTTGTATGAGATTGTTTCATGATCCATTGATATACATAATATATGATAGTTGGGGTTTTTAGCTTTAAGCTTTCCCAGTTAAAACATCTTGTCATGTGCGATTGTTTTTTTCTTCATGTGTTTGTAATTGGTGATTTAATTTCTACAAAGAATTAAGTAGAAGGATTCTGTATTTAACATAAGGATTAAATTGTTAGATTAGGAGAATCTGGTAATATACATGCATATTGTATAATTTTTACACTTCAGGGGCAGCACTGGGGTTTCTAGGGCCATAATTTGGATGAGTCTTGTAAATCCCGTTTGAGGGTGTGGATCAATCAACGCTTTGGCTTTAGAACAATAGGTTAGCTGCAGATCTATATTTTTCTCTGTCAGGTTAACCAATGTGGTGCCTAGATTTGTTGTATTCAGAAAACTACTTAATAATATAAACCCTCCAGTAACCATAAGACCGGTTTTCCCGCATTGGGTTTTTTCGAGGACGATTGTCCAGAAAATCTAAATCCCATTTGAGGGTGTGGATCAATCAACGCTTTGGCTTTAGAACAATAGGTTAGCTGCAGATCTATATTTTTCTCTGTCGGGTTAACCAATGTGGTGCCTAGATTTGTTGTATTCAGAAAACTACTTAATAATATAAACCCTCCAACAGCCAAAAGACTGATTCTCCCGCATTGGGTTTTTTCGGGGACAGTTGTCCAGAAAATATTGTGTCACTTTGTCTATGTGTGCATGTACTTTTCTGTTTTAGATTTGAATCGGTGAAAGTCTGTTATGTGTTTACTTCAATGTTAATATGAGGATTTCAACATTAATAACTTGTTAAGTAGAAGTATAACCAGATCTAACAGTAGATTTCTGCATAAAGTAACATTCAGAAATTTTCACATACACTTGGCCTTGTTTCCCATTGTAATATGAAAATTCATCTGCTCTTCTTGGTAGCTCGAAAAACATTCTCGAACTCCCGTCATATGAGTAGATGCTCCACTGTCAATATACCAAACACCTGGAGGTGTCGTGCTTGACACACAAGTGAAATCCTCCTCTAGTCTGGATGCCAGCATAGACATGTCATGATCCCTTTGTTTTTCTAAGTGCTTTGGAGGATTACGTGAGCCCTTCTGACTGCGTGGCCCCTTTTGAATGTTGGATCTTTGGTCCATTGCAGAACCTCCCTTTCTGTCTTTAGCCTTTTGCTCTGATACCATGTGAAAATTTCGATCTGAAAATTATTACTGCAGTGATTGATTTATTTTTCCTACTTATTTAATAAGTTATTTATAGATGCTTCAGTAAATTTTGAAATAAACACAATTGTAGTACTTCACCCTAATCAGAAGCAGAAGAACAGAAATAACACATATAGCACAATAGAAACAACCACATGAACATAGTTATTTTTGGACAATTGTCCCCGGAAAAACCCAATGTGGGAAAACCGGTGTAGCAGATGAGGGTTTGTATTTATCTTCAGTAGTGAAAAGATTGTTTACAGAATTCCTGACAATCAGAATAAAATAGCATACACCTGATGTGAATTTTCCGGACATTCCAGAAGAATCCCTGACACATGAGATGACCTCCTACACCCTCTGTGTCAATCTGCATAGCCTCTTTGCGCAGTCCTTGCTTGGACTGCGTAAGCCAACGTGGAGGGCTAATGCTGCTGCTCAGCGTTGCCTCCCCTTCGTCGTCTGCCTTCTTCTTCTCTGTCCCTGATGAATTCTCCCTCCTCCTTCTGTCTCTACAACCCTGCCTCTACAAACTCACCCACTAAAATCAAATTCTCTTACCTCAGTTCGATTTCCTTCGGGTACTGAGAATGTGCCCGACTTGATTTCCAAATGACCCTCAAGCATTCTCTTATAGTCTTCTCGGTCATGAATCAACGACCCAGATTATATCCTTAATTATTAGCTCAGATTAAGAGATGACTTGATCTTCGTTTTCTAGAAGATTCACACTCTGCTTTATTAATACCCTTTAATTATTTAATTTCCCTAAGTTTAGTTTTTGCTTTATTAAAATAATTAATTATTTTAATAAAGCAAAATCCGAGTGGAATTTCCACAAAGGATTTATGGGTTTTCTGGAATACTGCTGTCCAAGTCTCTCCTCAAAATTTGAGACCTAGAACACTTTCCGATGCTATAAAAATCAACAACCAACACATCCCACATCTCCTTGGCTGTTCCTTTGCCAAAGATGTGTGAAACAATATGATCCTTCACTCTGTCGAGGATCAACTGCTTAGCCTTTGCCATATTCTACTTGAAGGCCCGTAATGGTGTTGCATCCACCAGTTCAGCCTGAGCACTTTCGATAAAGTGCTTGAGGTCATGCTCATCTAGAAGGAAAGAGATCTTTGCCTTCCAGATTACATAGTTGGAGGCACCCTCCAACCGATCTTGGTCACACAACCCACTGGTTGCCATCTCACCGAAACGCTGTCGATCCGCTGCCTCTCACCCTTTGCAAAGTTGGCTTTTCACACTCTTGATGGATCAAGCCACAAAATCTACTGCTACTGCATGAGGAATCTGAGTTTCTTGGGCAAAAAAATTCATTGAGGTCAGAAACTGCCAAAACTGTGTTTCAGCTACGCTTCTTGATGCTCTGCACCAGCAATCACTGCTGCGTAGTCAACTACATCCCTCCAGCTATTTCTCTGCGTAGATCTGCTGCGCTGCTCCCTCTGCCTTAGACAAACAACAGTTAGGAACAGTCCTACCTCTCTGTCGACTCACTCAGAGAGAGATTTTCCTTGCTGATCTAGCCCTGCTGGCTTTGACTACGCACTCAACTAAGAGATCGATCTGCTACTTATGCAACTCTTTGATCCCCAACTTTTGCTTTGACACTGGATTTGCTGGATCTGTTCTTTGTCTCACCTGCACTCAGCTTAAACAACCTCTGATACCATGTGAAAATTCTGTCAAACTCAGGAATCCTACTGCAGCAACTGATGGAAAGTGTTCTATTTGTTATTTACTTCACACATTATTTACTGTGTTCGACAAGAAAATATTGAAATCCATTCACTACAACCTACACAATTGAATTGCTGAAGAAATACAAGTGCGGAAACAAATCTGAACACACATAGATCACTCTAACCATGTGACACAATTATTTTTGGACTAATGACCCTGGAAAAACCCAATGCAGGAAAACCGGTGCAACAGATCTGAGGGTTTATGTTATTATGCAGTAAATTTTGAGTAGAAATATATGATTGACGAGACTGTCAAATCATACAGAGAAACTGACAAAAGAGGTCTTGTGAGACAAACCTCCCTCCTCCATGGGAAACTGGCACTGATCTGCACTAAGGTTGGACAACCCTGCACTGCCTCTGCGCAGTGACTGCGTCACCTACGCAGGCTCTACGTCTCAAGTACCACTGCCCTTCTACCTGTGCGCTGGTCTCACTGCTGGATGGAAATTGAAGACTTCTGGCCTTCGAAAAATCTCTTCGGGACGTAACACTGGCTCTGTGCTGTCTCCTTTGCAGGAAAACGACTTTCCCTCTAGCTCTGCACTGTGATTGCGTCACTGGCTCTGCGTTGTTGTTGTGGCTCTCTTTGTCTCTGCTACTATGTACTCTTCGACTCAGGAAACCTTCCAACCGGAACTACTGCCCCTCACTGCAATCAAGAATCACTTAGATCTGATTTTCGTCTGAGCACTTGCTCCATCAGAAAAATTCGATCTCTAGATTCTCTGTGTCTCCACACGTCATTTCCAAATGACCCTTCAAGCCAATCTTATAGTCTTCTCCTTGAGACTTCAACAACCTGAATTAGATCTCTAATCAGCGACTAAGATTAACTTTTGACTTGATCCGTTTCTTCTAGATCATTCTCACTCATATTCTATTAATACACTTTAATTATTTTATTTTCCTAAGTTTTAATTAGGGTCCCTTTAAAAATAATTAATTATTTCTATAGAATACAATCCGAGTGGAATTTCATCAAATGGTTTTTGGGTTATTTAGAATACATGTGTCTAAGCCTCTCCACAAAATTGAGACTTAGAGCACATATGATGCTACCCCAAATCAACAGGGTGGTATAAAAAGGGGTATTCAGCTAAAATAGAGGATATCTATTAAAAATAGGCGTTATTTTTATTAGAGAAATGTATTGGTAGGGGGTCTAGCAGAAGGATTTTGCAAGTTTTTTATTAGTATATAGTGAGATATGTATTCTTTAATATCTCACAAACGTAGGTTGTATGAAATAGGTTGAATCAGTGGAGACCCTGTGTAAAACCCAAATGTGAAAATTCCGAAACCGAAATCCTATTGTAGCAACTAATATTATTTCTCTTATTGTTAATTTAATTTAACAATTTATCTGCAATTTCCTACAACAAATATTGAAATAAATACACTACAACCTTCACAAATAAAAACTGCAAAAGAATAAAAGCTCGAAGACATACTAGCACACACACATAAAATAACACAATTATTTTTGGACGAAATTCCCTGGAAAAAACCCAACTTGGGAAAATCGGTGCAACAGATGAGGGTTTTAATAATAAGCAACATTGAAATAATCTGAGTACAACTGGATGACGAAACAGGCAATCCTATAGAGAGATACTGGTAGGAAAAATCTAGTGAGGAAATTTCCTCACTCCAGAGGCAAATCTAGGCTCTGACCTCAGTTCCAGGTTGTTGAAAAGTGTAACTACGTCGGTCTTCATGTTGACTATGTAATTATGTAATTATGAAAAAGAAGAAGTCAAAATAATATATATATTATTGTTGTATTTGCTTCATGGGTTTCATGAGCATAATTTATTAAGTAGATGGACTTCTTCTTGATGTCCAATAGGTTTGAATTAAGTCTAGCTATATGCTCTAGGACCTTGTGGAATAAGCTCATTACAACCCTCAATACAAAGTTGAGGACAACTCCAAATACAGTGAAAAACAATTGTCACTTTGCTGGAATACTCCTTGGATAAGTCGGCCTCTTAAACAATTGGAGCAGTCGGCTTAAGGAACAGTCACACCTATTCATGCACAGGTTGGCTTAAATTACAGATTGTGACAACTATAAATACCCCACTGGGCTACGCAGAAGAGAAAGAGATAAGTTTGTTCACCTCTGAAATTTGCGGATAAAAATTCTCAGGAAAAGATTGCGGATAATATTGCAGTGGATACAGAATAATCTTAGAGAAAATCTTGAATTTACTTCAGTAAGATTTGAGGATAGAACCCTCAGAAGCATTGCAGATCCATATGAGTTAAGGAGTGCGGATATATGTGAACCTACAGTAGGAGATAAGTGCGAATGCATATCAGGAGACAGTGCAGATAAAGGGAAAGATTACAGTGTGGATAAGGGAAGGACACAGTGCAGATAAAAGAAGAATACAAGTTCGGATAAGAGACAGTGTAGTATGCGGATCTGAAACAGTGATATAAGAAGAGATTTGCAGGTTTTAGCACTGGCTTGGAGCCTAACTAAAGTGTCGCTGATATTATTGTTTTGATGGTTGTTTGATGTATTGAATGTAATCATAATGATGAACAAAGATAATAATGAAAGAAGTAACACAAACAGTTATCATATAAGAGAATTTGTATTAACGTTTGCCCTATCTGATTCTCAACATGGTTTCGGAGCGTTGGTTACAAGAAAGGGCTATCAGTGATACTTCAGTTCGGATGCATGGGTTAAACAAGCGCAGATCTCAGTCAAGGAGTATTACCCATACACTAATACTTACATGCACATAGTGACGGTATCTCCACAGTCTTGGCATACATGTATTTGAAATGATGTTACACAGGTATCCTGAATATAGTCTAGGACTACATACATCTCCACATCTCGGACTCATTCTGAAAATTTTGGTGATATACTACAGTTTGGAGGGTAATCACATATCATAGTGACATTCTCGGCATGACTAAATAGACAAGACTCCGGTCATTAGTACTACCACAGTGATAGAACTGTGATACTATCATAATTCGGTATGATCAATGCTACCACAGTAAGAGCTTGCAGTACATCATGAAATCCCACCAATCTTAGTACTAAAACTCAGATCAGTCACGGGCACTTACAATACTGATTCAATTCTATATATATGATTCGATGCTTCCTCCAGTAAAGATAATTATTATATATCGTTGAACTCAATGACATGATCTCAACTTACCAGTGGTGGTCACAGCCTCGGAAGAATACAATCTTAAAGTTCAGCTACACAAATGGAAGTCATACCACATAGTTTGGAGCAGCTTAAGAAGAATATCATTCAAGGGAGCATCAAGGTGAAGATCTTCTCTTCACTTGCCAAGTAAGTATCTTTCATTTTCATTATCAATTTTGGTTAAATGACTTCGTTGTGCATGGAGATATATATAAGAGAGTAAGAGATCATTAAAGATTGGTCTCTCTCACAATAAGTCTCTTTATGGCTCCTAGATTCTGCATAAGATATGTCTACAATAAATAATAGGATGCGGTGTGACATCATTTGAAACAAGAACTGAGGTGATCATGAGGGTAACAAAATTTATGGATAAGTAAGTTACCTCATTCAACAACTTAGTGTTTTTATGGAAGAAGACAAGTTGAGAACAATAGTTTTTGCAGAACTCAACATTTTGATGAAAAAGAAGTCATCTAGAGCAAGTCGCATCCTACAAGGGAAACATCTGTCAGATAGGAATCTTTAAGATCCTCAAGATTCTCTAACGAAATCTTCATTAGAAGATTCACCAATACAGAGAAGAAGCAAGTGTTTCAACAAAACTCCAACTTATGAAATTCATTAACGATGATATGATGACACAAGAACAGATCAAGGGATTGAAGATCTTTCAATCTAGGAAGCTGTTGAAAGGAACATAGATGAAATGAAGGAAAAATGAGGTATGTATACTTGTATTTAATATTATATTGACATGTCAAATGGTTGCAGGTAATATAGATCACTAGAAATATGGTCAAGGAAAAAGGATCTCCTCCTCTGTAAGGATGCAGGAAAACATAAAGTCACACTAGATGAAATCAACATAATATGTCCTCACATGGAATATGAGGTGGCCAACTATAATCAAGGAACTCTGATTGAAAGTTGTTAAGAAAGATATGTGTGATGAAAGGAAGAGATCTCGAAGATATGCAACCATGGAGAAGCAATCAACATCCAAGAAGATCAAGAAGATTTGACTAGAAAGATCTCCCGGGAAAAATATGAAGTCTCTAATGGAAGAGATAGAAACCTTGATAATAAATAACTTGGGGAGATGTGTCAACATGAATGAAGGATGTTGATGCCAACAGTAAGACGTCATGGTGAAAGATCATCACTAAGGTAACTTTTGTTTCAAAAGTTCATATGTATATGTTTATCTGGATGAATTTGTGCAGGGCTGCTAATCATGAGTAAGGATGTATCATCCTTGAAGATGATTCGTAGGAAAGTAGCATGGCATAACAGTGGACCAGATGAGAAAGACTGACGAATCACTTTTGGATAGTTGACATGACTTAGGATGAAAGTGATGGATGATCCGTGCCCTATGAAGCTAAAAGTTGGAGATTCCTCAATATCGGAATCCATGACATCGAGGACAGGAATTCTTCATGAGCAGTTGGGTGCTGTTGGAGGTCCCTGGTTAAGAGGGAGCCTGATGATAAATTTCTTACTTGGAAGAAACTTGGTAATTCCTAAGAATGAGCTTAGGTACATTCCTTGTATGGAATGAGTACATTCCCTTGTGGAATAGGTCCTCCTTGGTTGAGAGGGAGAGATAGACACATCATTCTGGTCTTGGGAAGATAGAATGGAGGATTGGGTAATAATTTGGCATTCAATACTCTTTGAGAATGTGTTAGGCATTCAAGATAAGTGTAGTCGAGGACCGATATTCTTTGAGGGCTAGCTACCCAAGAGAAGAATAGTACAAGAAGGTCATACTTTGGAAACACTCGGGTGGAGTATGTACCTTGGAGAGACAATGATGAAGCTGTCTATAAGTCATGTGTCTTGCCAGCATTGTAGCCCATTGTCTCGTTGAGAGATGGGGCTGTTAGTCAAGGCCTTTCACTAGGAAAATGCTGGTTGATATGATGCTATACAAATGCAATTACCAATCCAATTCTTCTTATCAGATTCTTTAGTTTGAAAGTGACCATGTACCTGTATGAATACCTCCCTAGTTAAGAGGGAATGTTGAAAAGTGTAACTAGGTCGGTCTTCATGTTGACTATGTAATTATGTAATTATGAAAAAGAAGAAGTCAAAATAATATATATATTATTGTTTTATTTGCTTCATTGGTTTCATGAGCATAATTTATTAAGTAGATGGAATTCTTCTTAATGTCCAATAGGTTTGAATTAAGTCTAGCTATATGCTTCAGGACCTTGTGGAATAAGCTCACTACAACCCTCAATACAAAGTTGAAGACAACTCCAAATACAGTGAAAACAATTGTCACCTTGCTGGAATACTCCTTGGAGAAGTCGGCCTCTTAAACAGTTGGATCAGTCGGCTTAAGAAACAGTCACACCTATTCATGCACAGGTCAAATTAAATTACAGATTGTGACAACTATAAATACCCCACTGGGCTACGCAGAAGAGAAAGAATAAGTTTGTTCACCTCTGAAATTTGCGGATAAAAATTCTCAGGAAAAGATTGCGGATAATACTGCAGAGGATACAGAATAATCTCAGAGAAAATCTCGAATTAACTTCAGTAAGATTTGAGGACAGAAGCCTCAGAAGCATTGCAGATCCATATGAGTTAAGGAGTGCGGATATATGTGAACCTACAGCAGGAGATAAGTGCGAATGCATATCAGGAGACAGTGCAGATAAAGGGAAAGATTACAGTGTGGATAAGGGAAGGAAACAGTGCAGATAAAAGAAGAATACAAGTGCGGATAAGAGACAATATAGTATGTGGATTTGAAACAGTGATATAAGAAGAGATTTGCAGGTTTTAGCACTGGCTTGGAGCCTAACTAAAGTGTCACTGATATTATTGTTTTTATGGCTGTTTGATGTATTGAACGTAATCATAATGATGAACAAAGATAATAAGGAAAGAAGTAACACAAACAGTTATCATATAAGAGAATTTGTATTAATGTTTGCCCTATCTAATTCTCAACATAGGTGAGCCGTCCAAACTGGCTTTGTGCACCTACTGCGTCACATTAGCGCAGTCCCTTCTGCACTCAGCTCAAACCAACTTCTTCTCAAGCCGTCTGCTCTGCTGCTGTTTGGGAAAATGTCTCTCTTGGCTTCCGGAACCTCTGTCCAGAATTTGGCATTGAAATTCGTCTTTCCTCAACAGAATCGAAACTGCCTCTAGAGGCTACTGTGCTGCCTGTGCGTTAGCCTCTCTATGGCTCTTCTGTCTCTCATCAAATGTACTCGCCGGTTCTGGAATTCTTCCTTTGGCTTCACTATATTTGCCCCTCTTCCTCACTGCTTCGATCTCACTCGCTCTCTCTTCGACAACTGGTTGTTTCTACTCTGGAAATCGATCTGCTCATGAAATCGAACCTCTCAAGTGTCTTCTCCAAGTGCCCATCAAATTCTTCTTATAATCCTTTGTTGGGACTCCAACGACCAAGATAAAATTTTAATCGATGACTAGGATTAACTTGAAGTCGGTCAGTGTGAGTTTCTAGATCATTCACACCTTGACTTAATTAATTTTGATTAATTAACCATATTCCCTAAGTTAAGACTTAGGAAATATTTTAAAACTGGCTAATAAACTAATTAAGTCACTTCTAGGCAGAATTTCCAGAAACAATTTATGAGTTTTGGAGATCTCTTGTATTCTAGCATATCCATAAAATTTTGTGGCTAGAACACATGTGATGCTACAAAAACTATCACACAAAATTTCTAAATTCACGACAATAACAAGGGAGTAATTTACAATTTTAGGAAATGCTATACAAGTAAAAGTGAATGATTCAATTTTAATGAAATAGAAATTGAATATCTAAAACTAGTTAACTTAAAATATAAACTGCTGAAAGCTCTTAATTTAGTTTTAAATCGATTTAGGAAAACATTGCAAAAACAGGAGTTTGGTAGCTGAAATAAAAGATCATAATCCTTTCAAAGTTATATGAAAGACTTTGATCTCAAATTATATATCTATCTTGGTCATAGGTAGATCCTATGCTTCGACTCCAATTATTATGTGTCTATTCCTCATGGATTAATTTGACTTTGAAGAATTACACTTTTTGGATTTTTCATACAAAATCATTAAGGCTGCACTAAAAGGGTATTTGTCACTTACGATGAGCTTTTTTGCTTTGAATTGGAATTATCAAAATCAATGATGTAAAATTATAAAATTTATTGTTTGGTAGCCACACTTGTGGTCTAATGGAAAGTGGTAAGTGTTGATTTTTGTAGCATCTTATATGCTCTAGCCTTTAGATTTTGCAAAGAGGCTAAGACACATGCATTCTCCAAGACCTAGAAATTGTTTGGGGAAATTCCACCCAGAAGTGACTTAATTAAAATAATTAATCAGTTTTTAATATTTGCTAAGTCTAAACTTAGGAAATATGATTAATTAAAGGGTATTAATTAAGTCGGGTGCGAATCTTCTAGATAAAGGCGTGGATCGAGTCCAAGTTAAACTTAGCCATCAATTAAGATCTAATCATGGCCGTTGATGTTTCAACGAGAGATTATAAGAAGGAACTCGATGGGCACTTGGAGAACACACTGAGAGAGAGATCGAACTTGCTGGAGGATCGATTTTCCAGAGTAGTAGCGCTGAGTTGTTGGAGATAGAGCCAGTAATTTCGTTGCAGTGAGGGGCAAAGATAGTAAGGCCAGAGGAAGGTCTCCAGATCCTGTTAGTGCAAGGCAAAGCAGACATCGAGAGCCATAGCGAGGTAGCGCAGTGCCACGTAGAGGCAACGTAGTGCTTTAGAGGAGATTCTGTTTTTTGTTGGGAGATAAACAGATTCAGTGCCAGAAGCCGGAGTGTGAGTTCGGAAGGCCAGGGAGTCAAGTTTCCAGAGAATAGAAGATCAGAAGGAGAAGATGATGCAGTTCCTCGAGCCGTGACAAAATGACTGTGTAGGCTGACGTAATTATTGCGCAAAGACAAGGTAGGGAAGCTCATCTTGAGCCAGATCAGTGTCGGATTGCCAGTGACAGTGTGAGATTTTCTCACTAACTCTTTTGTCAGTATTTCTCTATATTGGATAACTAGTTTGGGCATCCAACGACTTGTACTCAAATTACTACTGCATAATAATAAAACCCTAAGTTACTGCACTGGTTTTCTCAAGTTGGGTTTTTCTGGGGATGATTGTCCAAAAATAACAGTGTATTTTTGTGTGTGTTTTCTATCTTTCTCGCATTGTATTTTCCACAGTATTTTATGTTGTGAAGGTTGCAATGTATTTTATTTTCATATTTATAGTGTATCACAATAAATAATTTGTTCAGTATTTAATAAATAGGAGAAATATAATCAGTTGTTGTAGTAGGATTCTAAGTAACGGAATTTTCATAGCAAGGTGATTGTTGGACTTGTATTAACATTAAGACCTAGGTTCAATCACACCACGCCCCCGCCTTCAAGCGGGTGGATGGTCTAGTGGCAAGTGTCAAAGTGATTGGACTTGTTACACCGAGGCGTTCTTTAATGGAGTGGACCTCGAGAATCTTTCGTCGTCTGTCAATAGCAAATTAGATAATGCCATCTGTGTCGTATCAGGCGTATCTGGTTTTTTCTTTTAACGTCATTGTTACTGCTCAAACTAGCAGGGGTCCTAGGAGGGGATCCTTGAAGGGCAACTACTAGTTCAAGGGCAACAATGGAGCGATAGCCCACTGTCACCTCAGCTATGGCACCCTACTCTTTATGGACTTTCACCGATGGGAGGAGACCTGGTATAGTAAGGATCACGATAATGAATGGATCAATGATAGGGTGAAAGGTTATCCTAAAAGCCTATTCACAAGAGAGGCTCAAATATATGGTTTGCTTGCTTGGAAAACAAGGTGAAAGGCTCTTCAAGAAGTGCTAAGAGGATTTCAAGGGGTAGGGTTTGAAGGTATGATTTGTAAAGGAGATTCCTAGACCTCAGAATCCTTATGGAAACTTGGTTTCTAAGTAATCTTTGAAGGATAGGCTTTGATAAGAAATGGGACCACGCGAGACCAAGTGGACCCAAAATTAGGTCAAGGGGATGGAATTGATCAATCAAGGGTATGCTTAACCTAATTGAGGAGGAGAAGAAGATCAAAGGAGGAATTTTCTTTGATTTTGATGCAATGATCCCAATGAGGTCACTAGCCAATGGGAAACCAAGGGCAAGAAATGGTCCTCGAGATAGGGCTTGCTATATCTCGAGAACCCACTGTTAGATTTGCTTCAAATTTAGAGGGCCTCTAGAGGAAGGCTCAACGTAGTTATGGACCAAAAATCGAAGTATTTGGATCGTTAGATTGTGAGATAAGTGATGCCTTAGGTGGATTCAATATATTGTAGGTTTTTTTGGGGGGGAATGTTTGATTTGGGGGGGGGGGGGGGGGGGGTTTAATAGTGGGGTGATATGAAAAGGGGTATTCAGCTAAAATAGAGGATATCTATTAAAAATAGGGGTTATTTTTTTTAGAGAAATGTACTGGTAGGCGGTCTAGCAGAAGGATTTTGCAATTTTTTTATCAGTATATAGTGAGATATGTATTCTTTAATATCCCACAAACGCAGGTGGTATGAAATAGGTTGAATGAGTGGAGACCCTGTGTAAAACCAAAATGTGAGAATAACGAAAGCTAGAATCCTATTGCAACAACTGATATTATTTCTCTTATTGTTAATTTAATTTAACAATTTATCTGCAATTTCCTACGACAAATATTGAAATAAATACACTGCAACCTTCACAAATAAAAACTGCAGAAGAGTAAAGGCTGGAAGTAATGATAACACACACACATAAAATAACACAGTTATTTTTGGACAAAAGTCCCTGAAAAAACCCAACTTGGGAAAATCGGTGCAGCAGATGAGGGTTTTAATATTAAGCAACAGTGAAATAATCTGAGTACAACCAGCAACTAATATTATTTCTCTTATTGTTAATTTAATTTAACAATTTATCTGCAATTTCCTACGACAAATATTGAAATAAATACACTGCAACCTTCACAAATAAAAACTGCAGAAGAATAAAGGCTGGAAGTAATGATAACACACACATAAAATAACACAATTATTTTTGGACAAAAGTCCCCGAAAAAACCCAACTTGGGAAAATCGGTGCAGCAGATGAGGGTTTTAATATTAAGCAATAGTGAAATAATCTGAGTACAACTGGATGCCGCAACTAGCAATCCTACAGAGAGATACTGGTAAGAAAAATCTAGTGAGGAAATTTCCTCACTCCACAGGCAAATCCGGGCTCTAACCTTAGCTCCAGGTGAGCCATCCAAAGAGGCTCTGCGCAACTACTACATCACACTAGCGTAGTCCCTTCTGCACTCAACTCGAACTAGCTTCTTCTCAAGCCGTCTGGTCTGCGGTTGTTTGGGAAAATGTCTCTCCTACCCTTCAGAACCTCTGCCCAACTTTTGGCACTGAAACACGCCTTTCTCCAGCAGAATTGAAACTGCCTCTAGAGGCTACTGTGTTGCCTCTGTGTCAACCTCTCTCTGGCTCTTCTGCCTCTCTACAATTGTATTTGTCGGATTTGGAATTCTTCCTTCAGCTTCACTGTCTCTGCCCCTCTTCCGCACTGCTCTCTCTCCGACAACTGACTGTTTCTACTTTGGAAATCGACCTGCTCATGAAATCAAACCTCTCAAGTGTCTTCTCCAAGTGCCCATCGACTTCTTATAATCCTTTGTTGGGACTCCAACAACCAAGATTAAATTTTAATCAATGGCTAGAATTAACTTGAAGTCGATCCGTGTGAGTTTATAAATCATTCACACCTTGAATCAATTAATTTTGATTAATTAACCATATTCCTTAAGTTTAGACTTACGGAATATTTAAAAACTGACTAATAATCTAATTAAGTCACTTCTAGGCGGAATTTTCAGAAACGATTTATGGGTTTTGGAGATCTCCTGTATTATAGCATCTCCACAAAAGTTTGTGGCTAGAACACATCTGATGCTACAAAAACTAACACACACAAATTTTCTAAAATCCTGACAATAACAAGGGAGTAATTTACAATTTTAGGAAATGCTATACAAGTAAAAGTGAATGATTCAATTTTAATGAAATAGAAATTGAATAGCTAAAACTAGTTAACTTAAAATATAAATTGCTGAAAGCTCTTAATTTAGTTTTAAATGGATTTAGGAAAACATTTCAAAAACGGGAGTTTGGTAGTCGAAACAAAAGATAATAATCCTTTCAAAGTTAATGAAAGACTTTGATCTCAAATTATATATCTATCTTGGTCATAGGTATATCCTATGCTTCGACTCCAATTATTATGTGTCTATTCCTCATGGATTAATTTGACTTTGAAGAATTACACTTTTTGGATTTTTCATACAAAATCATCGAGGCTACAATAAAAGGAAATTTGTCACTTACAATGAGCTTTGTTGCTTTGAATTGGAATTATCAAAATCAATGATGTAAATTATAAAATTTATTGTTTGGTAGCCACACCTATGGTCTAATGGAAAGTGACAAGTGTTGATTTTTGTAGCATCGGATATGCTCTAGCCTCAAGATTTTCCAGAGAGGCTAAGGCACATGCATTCTCCAAGACCTAGAAATTGTTTGGGGAAATTCCACTCAGAAGTGACTTCATTAAAATAATTAATCAATTTTTAATATTGCTAAGTCTAAACTTAGGAAATATGATTAATTAAAGGGTATTAATTAAGTCAGGTGCGAATCTTCTAGATAAAGGCGTGGATCGAGTCCAAGTTAATCTTAGCCATCGATTAAGATCTAATAATGGTCGTTGATGTCTCAACGAGAGATTATAAGAAGGAACTCGATGGGCACTTGGAGAACACACTGAGAGAGAGATTGAACTTGCTGGAGGATCGATTTTCCAGAGTAGCAGCACTGAGTTGCCGTCGATAGAGCCAGTGATTTTGTTGTAGTGAGGGGCATAGATAGTAAAGTTAGAGGAAGGTCACCAGATCCGGTGAGTGCAAGGCAGAGAAGACATTGAGAGCCACAGAGAGGCAGCGTAGTGCCACACAGAGGCAATGTAGTGCTTCTGAGGAGTTTCCTTTTTCTGCTGGGAGATAAACATATTCAGTGACAGAAGCCAGGGTGTGAGTCCGGAAGGCCACGGAGTCAAGTTTCTAAAGAGAAGAAGATCAGAAGGAGAAGGTGATGCAGTTCCTCGAGCTGTGATGCAGAGATTGCATAGGCTGACACAGTTACTATGCAGAGACAACGTAGGGTAGCTCATCCTGAGCCCAGATCAGTGTCAGATCGCCAGTGATAGTGTGAGATTTTCTCACTTACTCTTTTGTCAATATTCCTCTATATTAGATAGCCATTTTGGGCATCCAACAAATTGTACTCATATTACTACTACATAATAATAAAACCCTCAGCTGTTGCATCGATTTTCCCAAGTTGGGTTTTTCTAGGGACGATTGTCCAAAAATAACAGTGTATTTTTGTGTGCGTGTTTCTATCTTTCTTGCATTGTATTTTCCGCAGTATTTTATGTTGTGAAGGTTGCAGTGTATTTTATTTCGATATTTACAGCGTATCATAGTAAATAATTTGTTCAATATTTAACAAATAGGAGAAATCTAATCAGTTGTTGCAGTAGGATTTTGAGTAACTGAATTTTCACAACAAGGTGATTGTTGGACTTGTACTAACATTAAGACCCAGGTTCGACCACACCACTCCCCCGCCTTCAAGTGGGTGCATGGTCTAGTGGAAAATGTCAAAGTGATTGGACTTGTTACATCAAAGGTGTTCTTTTAATGGCGGGGACCTCGAGAATCTTTCGTCATTTGTCAATAAAATATTAGACAATGCCATTTGTGTCGTATCAGGGATATTTGGATTTTTCTTTTAATGTCATTGTTACTGCTCAAACTAGCAGGAGTCCTAGGAGGGGATCCTTGAAGGGAAACTACTAGCTCAAGGGCAACAATGGAGCAGTAGCCCACTGTCACCTCAGCTATGGCACCCTGCTCTTTACGAACTTTCACCAATGGGAGGAGACCTGATATAGTAAAGATCATGATAATGAATTAATCAAGGATAGGATGAAAGGTGATCCTAAAAGCCTATTCACAACAGAGGCTCAAATATATGGCTTTCTTGCTTGGAAAGCAAGGTGACAGGATCTTTAAGAAGGGCTAAGAGGATGTGAAGGGGTAGGGTTTGAAGGTATGATTTGTAAAGGAGATTCCTAGACCTCAGAATCCTTATGGAAACTTGGTTTCTAAGTGATATTTGAAGGATAGTGTTTGATAAGAAATGGGACCACACGAGACCAAGTTGACCCAAAATTAGGTCAAGGGGATGGAATTGATCAATTAAGGGTATGCCTAACCTAATTGAGGAGGAGAAGAGGATCAAAGGAGGAATTTTCTTTGATTTTGATGCAATGATCCCAATGAGATCATTAGCCAATGGGAAACCAAGGGCAAGAAATGGTCCTCGAGATAGGGTTTTCTATATCTTGATATCCCACTGTCAGATTTGCTTCAAATTTGGAGGGCCTCTAGATAAAACCTTAGCGCAGTTGTGGACCAAAAAATGAAGTGTTTGGATGGCTAGATTGTGAGATAAGTGATGCCTTAGGTGATCTACGTAGGCTAGGCCTAGAAAGAAAGAGAGAAAGGTAAGAAAACTATGCTTTTAAGTGATCACCAATGGAGGATCAATGCCTAATCCTTTTGGGAATATGGATTCAAGATAAAATTTATGATTTAGAAGAACCTCACCCAGTCAAGGAGCTGCCTAGGCAACTTTTCATGGTAATAAGGGCGTGAGAACAACAACTAGGAGAGTTTATACTTCAATGTGAAATAATTGATGACTTATCAAGATATGTTCATTAGAAACAATCTCTAGGAACATTCACCCCTTTACACATGATACATAAGATGATGCAACGCTATAAAGACTAAATTTCCACAATTTTGAATAAGAAAAGAAGTAAATTTCAGATCTAATATAGTGAAAATCCTAGCAACATCAATGTCATAAAGTAAATAAAAATTATAAGCATGAAAAGAGTGCTCACTTGTGGAAAAGAGTATATTCAATCATCATATTATGCCAATAATGAAGCTCCAAGACAAAAGAGAGGTATCCAAACATCAAAATTCATCCATTACATCCAAATTCATCCTCTGAGAAGGATAGCGAAAATCTCACAAGAGAGAGAGAGACCCAATCCAAGTGATAATAATGAAAATGAATCATCTCACTTCTATTTATACACTCTCTAATGAATTCGATTTAGCTAAATTGGCCTAATTGAGGCCCTAAAATAAAATATTATGCATAATAACAATACTTTTGGTGACAAGCCCACGAAATAGCTCAATAGTACATGAATAAGCCTCTCAAGAGGGTTGAATGATGAATAGAATGAGTCGTTGGGCCTTTGAGGAGGCCTAATGAAGTCCAAGTGGTGCCATGATGAAGAAATGCACTGCTAACATAGTGGACAAGGGGTTGGCCCCTTGTTTTCCATGCAAGAACCTGTTGTGCTCCCAAGTGGGTGTGGGGGCATCAAGGACATCCTCATGGGTCTCCAAATGGATCGAATATGCCTGTAGACCATCAGTAAGGGCTAGGACGATGACATAAGCCCTTCCTCTGCAGCCGGGGACAATCGTCTTGTTAATTTTAGTTACCAATGGTATGTTCTATGCTTAGCACAATTACTTCAATGTTTCTTAAGCAACGCAATAGCAATTTCAATTGAGTTTTCCAGTAGCAATCACATTAACCATTAATTACATTGACAGTAAAAGTAGATAGAACATGAAACAAAATGCAGGAGACAAGCAAGGACAAGATGATCCCAGATTTGGCGGATGTCAGGGAAAAGTCCCAATGTGGGGAAAACCCTTTGATCAATTCTTCTTATTATTATATAAAAAGTTCAACGGAGAGAGAGTACAAAAGTTAAATTGACTTTCCCAATTCAAAGTCAAAACAACCCTACCAATTTGTGTAGTCAACTGCAGTCAAACTTCATCCCTAACCAGAAAGTCAGCGCTGATCAAATCAGCAATAAATCATCCTCAAAACAACTCAGTCTTCCCCAGTCAAACTCGACCTGATCGGGAGGTCAAAGTCAACCCAAAACAACTCGGTCAAACTCGGTCAAAGGAGAGAAAAACTGCTATAATTTTCTGCAATCAAACTGCAGCCAACCCCGAAGTCAAGGTTGGTCAAACTGCCTAGATTCCCTCCATTTCTGTGCCCAGAAATTCGGCCTCAAGAGACAGAAAATATCTGCCAAAAATTGCAGTCAAAGCTAGTCAACAAACCCTTGGTCAACGCTTGTCAAACTTTGTCTGTTGCCTGTAATTTTCGATCCTGCAACTCAACCAGACTCATCCTTCTTGCCACACGTGTGAGAGAGAGGAGTTGCCCAATAACTGTACGAACCAATGAGAGAAGGAGAGAGAAGAATGTGTCAGTGATTATGATGCCAAATGAGGTGTGAGGTCACTTGTATTTATACAGTTCGCTGTGGGTGAAGAGACGCGTCCATTAGGCTTCTTGAGCCTACATGTTGATGTGGCCGACCTGAACAATTTGCACATGTGTGGGCATAAATTCAAAATCACACTTTCGCTTGTCCAACTATGATGATCTTTATACCAATTTTGGTCCTCTCGAAAAGAGGAATTTAATGCAATCATCATCTCCATCAAATGAGCTGTCCCAAAGTGGAATTTGGCCCTAGTTGCCAATTTTAACACTCCCTTTCAACTAGGCAAAATTCCACCTGTCAATCCATCTGTCATCATCGATCATCATGCCATCTTGTCATCATGTACCATCTCTGTCATCTCATCTTTGCTCTGCTGAACAATGATGTAATAATGAAGAAGAATTGATTGAGAGTGAGTCAGAAGACCTTGCCACTCTCCACTAACAAAAGTCAGTCCAGAGGTAGAACCTCAATTGATCCTAGATCAAGTTGTTAAACACCATGTATTCTAGACATAGGGAGTACGACAACACACGATGTGTCCATCAGTAGTGTTATGGTCCCTATCGACTTTTCCCAACTCATTGGCTAGATGAGAGGTACTTCCCATGAGTCCCAGACTACATGGGTAGGATGTATACTGGGGCATCAACAGGAGAAGGTGAACCACTCATCCTACTCATATGCCATAGGAGAAGGTGAACCACTCATCCTATGCATATTGTCAATCATAGGGGAAGGTGAATCACTCACCCTACACACATGTCATCGTACGTAGGGGAAGGTGAACCACTCATCCTACACACATGTCAACCATCGTTGGGTATCACAAAGGAAGGCGAACTACTCACCCTGTACATAGCGCATCAATAGGGGAAGGTGAACCACACACCTTATGGTTGCTCATAACTCCAAGAAGTACCCTAATCCCCCAGGAGCTTCGAGATCTCAATGTCCACCTCAAGAGAGACCCTCATAGGAGGGTCTTTCCACGACACCAAGTCACTCCCGGAAGGCTAAGAATTTTACCTTCCCTAAGGGTGTTGGCATGTGTTGTCCTTGATGGCAACCTACTTGATAAAGTTGATGATAACCTACTTGATGAGTTAAGGGGGAGATTGTTGGCAATATGATACAATGTGTTGACTTTGATAGAACCTGCCTGTTGAAGTTGTCCTTGATGAAAACTGACTTGATGAGTTGTTAATGATGAAAATATGATGTATCTACAGATCAGTTCAGAAGTAAGTGTCAGAACAATGTTGAACAAGGTATGTCACAAGGCATACGCGGGTTTGTTAAGGAAAAGTCGCGTATGTATGCGGAAATGTACGTGACAAGTAGCGTATGCCCATGTGCGCTCTAAATTTAGGAAACCAGGGGACATTACCATGGTATTGATCCAAAGTATTGAGCGCTTGATTATATATTTGATCCCGTCCAGGAATACCATCGGAAGTTGTGTGGTTTTGGCTCATGGTATTGACAAAAGATAAATCTATATAAGGAGAAGAAAATCATTGTGCAAGGGCGTGCATGTGTCTGGGTATTGAATGAATACTTCACTTTGAAGTATATCTGCATGATTGAACTTTGTTCTTGATTGATAAATCTGAATCTATGATGCACCCGTGAATGGTTCAAAATCCTTAGATCTGATGATGATGAATCTCTAAAATGATCTGCTGAAGAAGAACTGGTGAAGATCTGGCGCAAAGTCCACTGAAGGTAATGAAGAAATCTGGGTCAGTTTATAGATCTGGTCTGTTCTGCAAAGCTTTCATTTACAGATCTATACGCGAGTTTGTTGTGGAAAAAGCACGTGTATACGCGGATTTGATATAATAAAAGCGCGTATGGGAAGTTAGGGTTTACTAGAAAATGCACAGATGTATATGCGGGTTCGTTTAATGAAAAGCACGTGTATATGCGGGTCTGATTGAATAAAAGCGCGTATGGTATTTGAACTAATGGTTGCTCATCGTTGAATGTGTTTCTACATATCTATTCTGAAGTCTAGGTAATCTCTGATATTCTGGTTACAGTGGTTTCACTGTTCTGTTTGAAGCATTGGGGAAAGTATGTTTGTTGAAAAATGAAGGGTTGAGTTGAATTTGTTTGATCCAGTTTGAAAATTGATGAAACGTGGTTTGCAATGGTGTTGAGGGTCAAGCCTTCAGTGAGGGGGTAGTGGCTCCCTTCCAGTAGTAGCTGGTAAACGAGAGCAGGGGGTAGTAGCTCCCTTCCAGGAGAGGCTGGTAAACGAGAGCAGGGGGTTGTAGCTCCCTTCCAGGAGAGGCTGGTAAACGAGAGAAGGTTGTGGCCTTTTGCAGGTGGGTACCTGCGTGCTGGTATGAGTCTGCGCCAGTACATGGTTGTAAGAAGTTTTCTTTACATAATAAATATTGAAGACTGAGACGACGACAGCGGTGGTTTTCTCCCAAATTGGGTTTCCACCTTAAATCCTGGTGTTCATGTGTGTTGCCTATGTATGATGATTTATTCTGTTCTTACTGCATCTGTTTACTGCTTACTATACACCTGATGAATGAATAATGCAATGATCCAAGTTAAGAATTAAATGCAATAATTATATCTCTGGACATACGTGAGTTGTATGAAGGATATCCGCGTGTATATGCAAGTTTTATTCAGTAAAGTAGCGTATGGGTTGTAGAGAAAGAAAAAGTTAAAAAGTTTTCAGTCTGCACTAAATACTAATTCACCCCCCCCCTCTCAGTATTTTTCCCAACAATTGGTATCGGAGCAGGTCCTTCTGCAGAAGCTTGATCGCTTAAAGGAGATCCGTCGCAATGGGAAGTCATGAAGGAGTATTGTCTCTAAGGCCACCTTTATTCAATGGAAGTAATCTGTTATTCTGGAAGATACGAACAAAAGCATATTTGCAAAGTCTTGGTGCAGAAGTATGGGCAATCGTGGAAGAAGGTTATCGGTATCCGGCAATTATTCCTACTGATGCAGCAGAAAGGAAGAAATATGAAATCAATGCCAAAGAAGTCAATGTTTTATTAGGAAGCCTGTCTGAATCAAAATTTGTTAAAGTGATGCAGCTAAATTCAGCAAAAGAAATATGGGACAAAATCATTCTAAGCTATGAAGGAGATACAAAGGTAAAAAGTGCCAAACTCCAAACTCTCATAATTGAATATGAAAATTTAAGGATGCATAGTGATGAGAGTATTGCCAGTTTCTTTTTACGTCTAGATGATATTGTAAATCGTATGAGAAGTTTTGGTGAAACAATAACCGATACTACTCTGGTTGAAAAGTCTTAAGATCTTTGACTTCAAAATTTGAGTCAAAAGTATCTGCTATTGAAGAAAGGCAAGATCTGCAAACTCTTACTATTGTTCAACTACATGGTATTCTAATTGTTTTTGAAATGAGAAAAGAAGGTCCCTCTCAAATCAGAGAAGTTGCCTTTAAGGCATGTGCAAAAGGAAAAGAAAAGGAAGTTGTCAAGGAATCAAGTTACATATCAGAAGGAGAAGAAGCAAATTTTGTGAGAAGACTCCAACCAGGTACTGGAAGATTCAAAGGTAAGCTTCCCTTCAAGTGTTTTAATTGTGGAAGAGTTGGTCATTATGCTGCTAAATGTCCTTATGAAGAAAATCATGATAAAGGGAAACAATTTGAAAAGGCAAAGAGCTATTATACAAATGAAGATAATGATGAAATGTCAAATGAGGATGAAGAAGATCCTGACCAAGATCTGCTAGTGCTCATGGCAAGGAAGCAAAAGAAGAAGGCTACTCAAAGAAAGGAGATATCTCAGAAAACATGTGAAGTAGAAAATGAAGAAGATGAAAAAGGTACTAATCTTTGTGATTCACTTCCTTATGCAAGCAATGGTGAAGATAGTGAAAATGATAGTGAAAGTAATAGTATGGGTCTAGAAGCAAATCTCAAGATTAATGATGAAGATCAATTTAAAAAGAAGGAATCTATCTACAAAGATATGATGGAAATGTATCAAAGACGGATAGAAATGTATCAAAAACTGCAGGATAAAGTAACCAATCGAAGTGAAAGACTTGAAGCAGAAATCATCTCTCTCAAAGAAGATCTGGAAAAATCAAATAAGAAGAATGAAGAACTTTTACAAACTTTTGAAGAACAAGAAAATGAGTTGAAGGAAGAGATTTTAAAATTGAATGATCAAGTAGAAGAAGGAAGAAGGAAAGAAGAAAGCATGAAGAAGCAATGCCAAAGTTTGGAGGTTGAGGTAAATATTTTGAAAGGTAAATTAGAAGAAAAAGATAAACTCTTGAGGTTTCAAGATAGTACTAAGATTCTGGACAATATTATTAGTATTCAAAGGTCTCCCTCTGTTAAATTTGGTCTTGGTTTTCATGAAATTGTTAAAGGAGAATCTAGTTCACAAGGAAGTGCTAAAGATTCAAAGGATATCAATGCAAAACCTGAAGTGTTGGAAGAAACAAAAGGTCAACTGACAATCATGAATTCTCAAAAGAAATCATTCCCTTCTAACTATAAAAGCATCAATAATGTTGAATGCTTTAAATGTCATAATTATGGGCATGTTGCAGCCAATTGCAGAAGCAGATCATTTCAGTCACAAACAAACAGATTCTACTCAGAAAGGTACTCAGGTTTCTTCAAGGGATATTGTTTTTCATGCAGCAAGTTTGGTCATAAATCAGCTAATTGCAATAGAAGAAAGAATAGAAAAACACATTATGATCCTTATGCTTACTTTTCTGGTCACGTAAGATGTTATGCTTGTAACAAGTATGGACATGTAGAAAAGGAATGCAGGATGAATAGATCTGAGAAATTGGACAATTTCCAGCACACAATAAGAAACTTTAAGCTAAGTTGGAAAAAGAAGGAGGATCGGTCAAAAACATAGGGGATAATAATCCTACTGCAGTCATCCGCTTCTAAAGCCTAATTCTCATAATGGCTGCAGGATGATGTGAGATACATTATAGGGATTAGTAATGTATCATCACAGGGGGAGCAATGTATGATGATTCCCATGGTTGTTTTGGTAATTCTGGTTATGTTTATTTCTGACAGTGCATCTGATGTGAAGAAGACAGGTACAGGAGGTACAAATTCAGGGGGAGATGAAGTTGTGGAAATTTTCAGTGTTTCACTTTCCATACGCGGGTTTAGTGAACTAAAGCCGCGTATACACGCGAGTTCTGCTCAAGACAGTCGCGTATGCTTTTTCTGATAAGAAAAACAGGAAGATAGCTAAAGATCAGGAACACAGGTTCAGGGGGAGCATCAGTCTAACAACTAATGATTGCATTGTTGGCATTATATCTGATTATTCCTTAGTTCTTGCTCAAATGATGATGACATGATACATGGTTTCTTATGATGAGATTATGGATGAGCCCTGATTGCTTTTTGATGAAGATTATTTTTTGTTTTCACACATGGATAAGATGGAAGTCTTATGATTCAGAGATAAGGATAGATCATGCAGAGTTTGTTGCTGGTGACTTGTGACACGATTGAGATGCTATATACATAATTCCTACACAAATCTAATTGTGAAATAAAGATAAATCATGAAGATCTTGGTGATAACAGATCACATGAATGATTGCTTGACACATATTGCCTATTGAAGAAGTTGTTCTGGTGTGATAATTCCTATTGGGAAGAATTTGTTGATGCTGCAAAAAGTCTGAAGGCCTGGTTACTGATGCACTTATGCTACATATGTTGGATGTCACTTGAAAACATAGCTACATTGTTCTATCTTTCTTCTCTCATATATCCCAGGGAAGCATTCGAATATCTCAGACAGAAGCTGGGAGTAGTCTCTGCCATACAGAAGAGCAGATCTGCTTAAATCAGAAGATTAAATTGGATACGCGGGTTACCTGAAAGACAGTCGCGTATATATGCGAGTTTATACACAGAAAACCACGTATGGGTGGTTGCTGACAGAATGTTTCTAGGTTAGCATTTTTCAGCACAGCTACAGTATTGTTTGGTATCTCTGGTGATGTTCCAGTTCTCATAATTCTGTTTCATTCTCTGATATTATTGATGAAGATGCCTTGATGATTTGTTATTGAAAGTGTTCAGGATACACAAGCTAAGGGGGAGTTTTGGTCATACGAAAAGGATGCATTGTTGGCATTCTAAGTATTTGCTGTGGTTTGATCTCATGCTTGAGATTCTTTGATCTTGATTGTATAAGTCATTTCTGCAATATGATGAAAAGGTCATGCTGAGACCTATGATGTAAACTTGTAATTTTCAGTCATGTAAGGACTTGTTCAAATTTGTAAACCCACTTGGTTGGGTAGATGAGTCAAAATGTGTAAACCCACTTGGTTGGGTACTTGAGTCAAATATGTAAATCCACTTGGTTGGATCCTTGATGTAAGTATGAGTCCTTGGTGATAGGAAAGGTCATAGAGTCATGTACTTCATTGGAAAATATGTTTGAAGATTCAGCATGAACTCAGGGGGAGCATGGTAACTTCAGTGAATATCAGATCTACAGAGCTCTTCTTTCTACATGTAGAGAAAAACATTGTCTTAGCTTTGATCCGCCCTTTGCCCTTGATGTCAAAGGGGGAGAGTAACATGGTGTTTGAATAGGGGGAGAGTATCATGGTGTTTGCATAATGGTTATAATCAATGTATCTATCTGTTGTGGTGATCAAACACCATCATGGTTGCCATCAAGTCCAAAGGGGGAGATTTTTGGCATGTGTTGTCCTTGATGGCAACCTACTTGATGAAATATTATTGTTGGCAATATAATGTAGAGTGTTGTCCTTGATGGAAACCTACTTGATAAAGTTAATGATAACCTACTTGATGAGTTAAGGGGGAGATTGTTGGCAATATGATACAATGTGTTGACTTTGATAGAACCTGCCTGATGAAGTTGTCCTTGATGAAAACTGACTTGATGAGTTGTTAATGATGAAAATCTGATGTATCTATAGATCAGTTCAGAAGTAAGTGCCAGAACAATGTTGAACAAGGTATGTCACAAGGCATACGCGGGTTTGTTAAGGAAAAGTCGCGTATGTACGCGGAAATGTACGTGACAAGTAGCGTATGCCCATGTGCGCTCTAAATTTAGGAAACCAGGGGACATTACCATGGTATTGACCCAAAGTATTGAGCGCTTGATTATATATTTGATCCCATCCAGGAATACCATCGGAAGTTGTGTGGTTTTGGCTCATGGTATTGACAAAAGATAAATCTATATAAGGAGAAGAAAATCATTGTGCAAGGGCGTGCATGTGTCTGGGTATTGAATGAATACTTCACTTTGAAGTATATCTGCATGATTGAACTTTGTTTTTGATTGATAAATCTGAATCTATGATGCACCCGTGCATGTTTCAAAATCCTTAGATCTGATGATGATGAATCTCTAAGATGATCTGCAGAAGAAGAACTGGTGAAGATCTGGCGCAAAGTTTGTTGAAGGTAATGAAGAAATCTGGGTAAGTTTATAGATCTGGTCTGTTCTACGAAGCTTTCATTTACAGATCTATACGCGAGTTTGTTGTGGAAAAAACGCGTGTATACACATATCTGATCTAATAAAAGTGCGTATGGAAAGTTAGGGTTTACTGAAAAATGCACAGATGTATACGCGGGTTCGTTTAATGAAAAGCGCGTGTATACGCGGGTCTGATTAAATAAAAGCGCATATGGAATTTGAACTAATGGTTGCTCATGGTTGAATGTGTTTCTACATATCTATTCTGAAGTCTGGGTAATCTCTGATATTCTGGTTACAGTGGTTTCACTGTTCTGTTTGAAGCATTGGGCAAAGTATGTTTGTTGAAAAATGAAGGGTTGAGTTGAAGCTGTTTGATCTAGTATGAAAATTGATGAAACGTGGTCTGCAGTGGTGCTGAGGGTCAAGCCTTCAGTGAGGGGGTAGTGGCTCCCTTCCAATAGTAGCTAGTAAACAAGAGCAGGGGGTAGTAGCTCCCTTCCAGGAGAGGCTGGTAAATGAGAGCAGGGGGTTGTAGCTCCCTTCTAGGAGAGGCTGGTAAACGAGAGAAGGTTGTGGCCTTCTGCAGGTGGGTGCCTGCGTGCTGGTATGAGTCTGCGCCAGTACATGGTTGTAAGAAGTTTTCTTTACATAATAAATATTGAATACTGAGACGACGGCAGGGGTGGTTTTCTCCCAAATTGGGTTTCCACCTTAAATCCTGGTGTTCATGTGTGTTGCCTATGTATGATGATTTATTCTGTTCTTATTGCATCTGTTTACTGCTTACTATACACCTGATGAATGAATAATGCAATGATCCATGTTAAGAATTAAATGCAATAATTATATCTCTGGACATACGCGAGTTGTATGAAGGATATCCGCGTGTATACGCGAGTTTTATTCAGTAAAGCAGCGTATGGGTTGTAGAGAAAGAAAAAGTTAAAAAGTTTTCAGTGTGCACTAAATACTGATTCAACCCCCCCCTCTCAGTATTTTTCCCAACAAAGGGCTTCGTGAGAATGTCTGCGACCTGCTCATCAGTCCTGATGTGTTGGAGCCTTATTGCTCGCCATTGTACCATATCCCAGATAAAGTGTTGAAATTTTGATGTTCTATGTTGATACTATCACTTAAATACAGAACTTTGTTACGTTGTAAAATAAGTTAAGTAATTGTAGATAGAACATAAACCATATTCACAATGAAAGATAACCAATAACTCAATGAGACATGGAGAAGTTTGGTCAATGACAAGGGCAAAACCCACAAGGGGAAAACTGAACCAAATTATTCTTCTATTAAAAATCAATTGTTCAGGAGAGATACAAAGTACAATGAGATAAAGAAGAAGTTCACCCAAATATGAAGAATATCTTTGATAGCTACAGCTGGTGCAAACACTGAATCACTTCGGCTCTCCAAGATCTTCTCTTACTCTCCAAGTCTCTCTATCACAATCTCCTTCAAGTCTCTCAAACTATCTCTCAAGTTCAAATTCACAATGCACAAGTAAATGAGGTGAGATGATATGAGACACATATATATAGGAGGGGCAATGAGTTATTGACATAAAGGAGGAACAATAATCATGCCTTGAGGAGGAGTTACATATGCCAAAATATGATTGTAACTTATGTCATAAAGGAGAGGAGTGTAACTTATGCATTTAGGAGAGAAGTGTAACTTATGCATTAAAGAGGCGTAAGAGGAATATTTTTATGACGAGTCATTAAAGTATGTAAGAGAGTGTAAGAGGTGCGTAAGAGCATTAAAGAGAGAGAGGATTGAATCCATTAAGAGAGAGTAACATATGCATTAATTGAGGGGAGTTACATATGACATGATTGAGTCTAATGATTGAGAGACTTGAATTTCTTTTTAATAATAATATAATAATATAATAATAATAATAATAATAATAATATTGATGATTAAGTCAAAATTGAGCTATTAGGATTGATTGATGATCAAAAGGGATTTTCCATCAACAATACTTGATTACCAATTGATGCAAGGTGATTTACTATTTTTGGAAAGTCATGCTTGAGATATTAGACTTTCTATTTTTAGAAATTCTATTTTTCCAAATTCATCTCTGAGCTGCCAATTTTCAACACTCCCTCTTAGCGAGGGGAATTTCTTTTTGCAAAAATGATCTTTGCTTTCTCTGCTCATCTCTATTCATCTCGGCTCATCTCTATTCGAGGGAGGAATTTCTTTCTGCAAAAATGATATTTGCTTTCTTTGCTCATCTCTATTCATCTCAGCTCATCTCTATTCATCTTTGCTTTGTATCATTTGCAACAATGATCTCTCAATCTATTGAATAAGAATCATCATATGGGAGATTCATCCATTACCCTATGTTCACTTGGGGGCAATGCCACTTGCCAACATATGACAAGGATCTCACACAACCAAGTCTCATCTCAACTTGGGGGGATCCACTTTTCAACATATGACAAGGATCTCACACATCCAAGGCTCATCTATGCTTGGGGGGATCCACTTGTCAACACATTACAAGCATCTCGCACATCCAAGGCTTATCACTGCTTGGGGGGATCCACTTGTCAACACATGACAAGGATCTCGCACATCCAAGTCTCATCACTGCTTGGGGGGATCCACTTGTCAATGCATGAAAAGGATCTCACATATCCAAGACTCATTAAATGTCAAGTGGTGGAACACCTGCATCCTAGGCAAGTCACACAGACAAGTCTCACTACACCTATTGGCCAGATAGGTGGCTCTTCCCACGTCCCAAATTGTGGATCAGATGCATACTGAGGCCTACTCTTGTGGCACACACTACACAAGAGGTCCTTCATCCTCAGGAGCTTTCCAACATCATTCTCTAATGCTGTGAGCTCTGACAGGGGAGAAACACAGCTCAGTGTTCTCGATCAGCTGTGACCGCTTCTTGGAAGGGTCATGTCCATAAGTCCAAGTTGCTCTCTAAAAACAAAAACTTTCCTTCAGTAAAGGGTTGGTAAGAATGTTAGCTATCTGATCATCAGTCACAAATTACAATATGATGGAGCCTCACTGCTCCTCTCTGCACAATATCCGGGATATAGTGATATTTGATCTCAATGTGCTTGGATTTGTCATGGAACACAGGATTTTCTGCAAGACGAATCCCACTCTTATTGTCACAATATATAACTGTTTTGTCTGGAACTTGCTCAAATAGCTCTCCAAAGAGCTTCCTCATCCATACTTCCTCACAACTAACAATGCTAGTAGTAATGTACTCAACTTCAGCTATACTCAGTGCAACAAACTTCTGTTTTCTGCCAATTCAAGAGATCTTGGTAGATCCCAAGCTAAAGCAATACCTAGAAGTGTTCTTTCTATCAATAGAGTTACCAACCCAATCAACATCAGTATATACATGAAGTCTTACATTTTTAGCAATATATCTCAATCAAAGATTGATGGTCCCATGCAGGTACATCAACACATGCTTTGCATAAATCCAATGTGCATGTGATCGCTTAATCACATATTCAATATTGGCTTAGATTATTTCTCGCAAAACATGTCCAGTTAGTGTTCACTAAGAACATCAATGCCCAAATCATTTGACAATACTCATAAGGATATGCCAAATTAGGACCTACAACTTCATCACATAGCTTCTTGAAATCCATTTCCATTGAAGAATTCATGGACTTGCATTATGTCATTCCAAATCATTCCCGTAGCTCGACAACATGTTTTCCTTGAGAAAGGAAAACCTCACTAGGTCTCTGCCATACTTCAACACCCAAAAATTAGTGCATCAAATGAAGATATTTCATTTCAAATTCAAAAGTTAACTCCCTCTTACACTAGAGGATAAGAGGTTCACCATCGGTCAAAAATAAATCATAAACATATAATACCAAAATCAAAAGGCATACCTTGGGACTGTCGTGAAGTAAATATTTGGATCAATATTACTTCTAATAAAACCAAGCTTCATCAAGAAGTTACCAATGCAGGCATACCAAGCTCTTGGAGCTTGCTTCAAAATATAAAGGGCTTTCTTCAGTCTGAACACATGAGTTTTCTGGTCATGTACTTCAAAGTCTTGTGGCTGCTCCACAAATACTTCTTCCTTAAAGAAACCATAAAGAAAATAAATATTCTTATACATTTGGTGAAGGGAGTCGGGACTATCCATGGCTAGCAGCTAAAGCCACAATAGATCAGATGGTTGTATAATGGGCAACGGGTGCAACGATTTCATCATAGTCTATTCCCTCTTTTTGAGCGAACCCTTTGACCACAAATGTAGCTTTATATTTTTCAATACAGCCATCAACACCATGTTTAATTTTATACAACCATGTAAAGATACAATAGATTTATCTTTTTGTCTTGGAATCACTTCCCATACATCATTATGAATGATGGACTCATATTCTTCAGTCCTTGCATCTTTCCACACTTGATCTTTCACTGATTCTTTAAAAGTGCATGGTTCAAGCTTGAATAATGTTACTCATGGTTACCACGTATTGCTGGAACCGACATGGTTTCTTGCTTTCTTTGAAGGTTCCTCGTAGAGCAACATGTCTATCAACATCTTGTAAAGTGTCACGAAGCCATAATCATCTTTTTCTAGCACATGGAGAAGGATCCAAGGAGTCCATGGGATCCATGGGTTCATTAGCAAAATAAGGTTCAAGCTTGGGATATTCTTGTGCATCCAAGACATCATCCCATATTTCAACATTAGCAGTAGGAGGAGTGTCTATGGCTTTTCAAAGAGCTGCATCTTCATCAAATGTTATATCTTTACTAAACTCTATATTTCTTTGTCCAGGTACATATATTCTATAAGCTTTGGTATTTTCACAATAACCAACAATGATACCTTTCTTACCTGAAGTTTCCAACTTGGTACTCTTTTCCTTTGGCACATGAAAGTAGAGAAGGCAATCAAAGATCCTTAAATGCCCATTTTCTGATTCCAACTTCTTTGTAGAAGTCTTGAGCTATTGTCCACTTCATGTCCACTCAAGTCATGGGAAGGCTCGACACCTTCCTTAATCTTGATACAAAGGACTTGGTTCTCACATTCATCAAATGCACCTGTTGATCCCAGAACAAGAGCAAGAGAAATAGTAGCAGAGTAAATAAACATAATGAAAGTACACCTGGTGATGAGGCATGTATTTCTTTCTTTTCTAGATGTGAAAGTGGCTCTTTCATTATCCTTGCACCAACTTCCTCTTGGAGTTTACTCTTCCTGCATTATTCTGCACCCTGATGACCTTCAAGGTCTGATTTTCTTGATCACATTCTCATCAAGAATTTAGTGAAAAAATCATTCAAGTACTCATGCAGGAAAAATAACCAATGATCTATAAAGATCAATCTAAACAAGAACAGCGACACAAATAAACAACATAAGACTTGAAAATAATTTGGGATTGAAGAAAGTTCTTAGCTCCCTCTTGATCTGGCCTCTATAGGTTACCACTGTCCATAAGTCATATGCCATTAGCAGAAGAAATGCATCTTCTTGATCACCACTTGGAAAACTCCATCATGATCCACTCTAATCTCAGGTATTTCAGAAACCATATTTCTCACACGAGGTAATATTTTATAATGAAGATGAGTGAACTTTTGGTGCTATAGTTTATATTGATAATTACTTATCATGAATCAATGCATAGATCAGTTTTCCATTGATTTTATATAGATCTTCGAATCTTGATCCCAGAGTGAAGGCATGTAATAATAATTATACATATTGACTTCATTGTTTGCAATAATATTAGTTATAATCCATTTTTTTATTGCTGTAAAAGAGGTTAATTTAGAAAACCATCATTCCACTTTTGCAAAAGTCATGATGTTTACCTACAACCACTATCGTTAGTAAACTTTAATATCAAAATTACCAAAACCTATAAGATATGACCATTTTCTTATAACTTGAGGGAGTCAAAATCCCCTTATCTTCAACATTTAATTTCTATCAGATATTCTTTCATAACCTTCTATGCATTATACTTCTTTTCAAGACAACACTTTCTTGCACATGCATTAACAAAAATAAAACTACTCTTTACTTTTGCATGCATTAACAAGTACCAAAACCACAAAATTAAAACACATGCAATACCTTAATTACAATCTACAAAATTACTATCATATCTTGGGTTCCTTGAAATCTTGGAAAAACGGTAGAAGTAAAATTTCAGCAGTGAATTTCAGTAGTAAATTTCAGTCATAGAATTTCAGCTATAAAATTCAGCAATAAAATTTCAGCTGTAAAATTTCAGTAGTAAAATTTTAGCAGTAGAATTTCAACTATAAAATTCAGTAGTAAAATTCCCGCTGTAAATTTCAAGAATAAAATTTCAGCAGTAAATTTCAACAATAAAATTTCAACTATAAAATTCAGTAGTAAGATTTCAGCTGTAAATTTTAACAATAAAAGAGGATATATTTAAACGGAAAATGAGCAACAAGTAGAATGAACAACAAGAGATATTTCACCAAAAAAAAGAGAGCTACAAATAGAGCAGACAACAAGAGATATTTCAACAAAAAAAGTGCTGCCAATGGAGCGGAAAACAAGAGATATTTCATCAAAAAGAGAGCTGCAAATGGAGCGGACAACAAGAGAGATTCCAACAGAAGGAGAGTTGCAAATGGAGCTTGTTTTCTTGAGTTTGTTTTCACCAAAGCTCTAATACCATGTTGAAATTTTGATGTTCTATGTTGATACAATCACTTAAATTCATAACTTCCTTATGTTGTAAAATAAGTTAAGTAATTGCAAATAAAACATAAACCATATGCACAATCAAAGACAACCAAGAACTCAATGAGACACTAAGACGTTAGGTCAGTGACCAGCGAAAAACCTACAAGGGGAAAACCAAACCAAACTACTCTTCTATTAGAAATCAATTGTTCAGCAGAGATACAAAGTACAATGAGAGAATGAAAAAGTTCACCCAAATCTGAAGAATATCTTTGATAGTAGTAGCTAATGCAAACACCAAATCACTTTGGCTCTCCAAGATATGCTCTTACTCTCCAAGTCTCTCTCTCACAATCTTTGTCAAGTCTCTCCAACTATCTCTCAAGTTCGAATTCACAATGCTCAAGTAAGTGAGGTAAGATGATATGGGACACACACATATAGAGGAGGGGAAATGAGTTATTGACACAAAGGAGGAGCAATACACATGCCTTGAGGAGGAGTTACGTATGCCAAAATAGGATTGTAACTTATGCCATAAAGGAGAGGAGTGTAACTTATGCATTTAGGAGAGAAGTGTAACTTATGCATTAAAGAGGCGTAAGAGGAATATTTTTATGACAAGCCATCAAAGTGTGTAAGAGATTATAAGAGGTGCGTAAGAGAATTATAGAGAGAGAGGAATGAATCCATTAAGAGAGAGTAACATATGCGTTAATTGAGGGGAGTTACATATGACATGATTGAGAGGCTTGAATTTCTTTTTAATAATAATATAATAATATCATAAGAATAATAATAATAATATTATTGATGATTAAGTCAAAATTGAACTATTAGGATTGATTGATGATCAGAAGGGATTTTCCATCAACAATACTTGATTACCAATTGATGCAAGGTGATTTAATATTTTTGGAAAGTCATACTTGAGATTTTAGACTTTCTATTTTTAGAAATTCATCTATGAGCTGCCAATTTTTAACATAAAGTGGTACCTGATATCAATGTGCTTGGAGTGGTCGGGGAACACAGAATTCTTTGAAAGGAGAATCCCACTATGATTGTCACAGTAAATCACGTTGGTATCTTGCACATGCTCAAATACCTCACTAAAGAGCTTCCTCAACCAAATAACTTCACAACATGCCATACTAGCAATGATGTATTAAGCGTCGATGATGCTTAAAGCAACCGATTTCTGCTTCCTGCTCATCTAGGATATAGAAGCAGACCCTAATGAGAAGCAACATCCAAACGTGATTTTGCAATCCACCACATTGCCAGCCCAATCTACATCATTATATCCATGAAGTCTCAAATTCCCGGTAGTGTATCTCAGACCATAGTTGATTTTGCCATGGGGATATCTCAAGAGATTCTTAGCAGCAATCCAGTGTATGTGATGAGGCTTGACCATAAATTGACTCAATGTATTCACATCGAAGCATATGTCCGGACGAGAGTTTACCAAGAACATCAAGTCCCACACAATTTGTTGATATTCGGAAGGATTTGTCAATTCGGGCCCAACAACACTTCCACATAGCTTCTTGAAGTTGAGTTCCATCAGAGTAGACATAGACTTGCAATCCACCATCCCACATCTCTTGAGTAGCTTCACAATATATTTTCCTTGAGAAAGGAAATCCTCCCCTAGATTTTGCTAGACCTCTAGGCCTAGGAAGTAGTGCATCAAACCTAGGCCTTTCATCTCGAACTCAAAAACCAACTCCCTTTGGCATTGATAAATGAAAGAGTTTGCACCTGTCAGAAAGAGATCATCCACATAAAGGACTAGAATGAGAGGCATGTATTTTTCAACCTTGAAATATAGGTTAGGGTCAACTTTGCTCCTTGTAAATCCAAACTTCATAAGATAGCTATCAGTCCTCTCATACTAAGCCCTAAGGGATTTCTTCAACTTGCATATGTGTGTCTTTCGATCTTGTACTTTGAACACCTTAGGTTGTTCTACGTAGACTTCCTCCTTAAGCAAGCCATGCAAGAATGCAATTTTAACGTCCATTTGGTGTAGGCTCCATCCTTGAGAGGCAACAAGAGAAATAATAAATCAGATAGGTGTATCGGGAAACCAGTGCAAATATCTAGTCATAGTCCACTCTTTCCTTTTGAGAGAAGCCTTGAGCAACAAACTTGGCCTTGTATTTTTTAGCACTCCCATCAACTCCATGTTTGATTTTGTAAAACCATTTAGAAGTGACCACAGACTTGTCCTTGGGTCTAAGAACCACATCCCAAACATCATTCTTCATGATTGATTCGTACTCCTCGTTCATCGCATCCTTCCATACTTGGTGTTTCACGGTTTCTTCGAACGTACATGGCTCAAATTTAACAATAGTAATCATAGAAGCTAAGCACCCTTGGTACCTGTTCGGCTTCTTACTTTCACGAAATGTTCCTCTTGGAACAATATGTTTTTCAACGTCTTCGAGAGTGTATTTGAGCCACAAAGGTATTTTCCTTGAGGTAGAGGGATCACTAGGAGGTGGATCAATGGGATCCATCGGGCCTTCAACATCGGGCATCAGTTCATCTGTCAGGGGTTCTTCCTGGTTTCCTACAGCATCATCATTGTTCTGCCTTGGGATATGGAGATCTTTGGCTTTCCCAAATGCAGAATCTTCATCGAAAGTGACATCATGTCTTATTTCCACTTCTCTTTGACTAGGCACATAGATTCTATATGCCTTCGAATTTTCACTGTAGCCCACAAATGTTCCTTTCTTCCCAGATGCTTCTAACTTGTTTCTTTTCTCTTTAGGCACATGAAAATACGTGGGACATCCAAATATTCTAAAATGAGAAACATCAGGTTTCTTACTAGCGAAAACTTCTTCGGGTGTCTTGAAATTCAATGCTTGATCCGAGCTCCTATTTTGAACATATATGACAATGTTGGCAACTTCTCCCCATAAGAACTTTGGTAGGTCTTGGTCATGAAGTATGGCACGAGTAGCTTCTATGAATTTTCGATTCTTCCTTTTGGCAACTCCATTTTGCTCACGAGTATATGGAGTGGTGGTCTCCCTCTTAATTCCAACCTCTCTGCATTAGTCATTTAATTCATTTGATTCATATTCGGTTCCATTATCAGTCATCAATATTTTGATCTTCTTCCCTGTTTGATTTTCAACCAAGGCTTTGAAAGAACGAAACTGTTTGAACACTTCGTCCTCCTTCTTCAAGAAATAGATCCACATTTTTCAAGAGGAGTCATCCACAAAAATTGCATAGTATAAGTATCCTCCCAATGATGTTACGGGAAACATACCAGATAGATCAAAATGGACCAATTGAAGAATGTCAGTAGTTCAACTTTCACTTGAAGGGAATGGTCTCCTTGTATGTTTTCCATCTCCACAACCTTGACAAACACCTTCGTGATATATGTTGAATTCGGGCATACCTGTGACCATCTTCCTTACCCCAGGTAAGGCTTTGTAATGAAGGTGAGAAAATCTTAGGTGCCATAATTTGGATTAAAGATAAGTATTGCAAGTCATAGCTCCCAAAGGACTTCCTCCAACTTGATAGACACCTTCAACCCTAAATCGAAGTGCAAATGCATCTTTAGGGTTTCTTTGCCAAATATGTACCTTTCCATCAATGAAGGCTACCTTGAAGTCTTTATCTTCCATCGCAGAAATAGACACCAGGCTCTTCTTCAAATCAAGTACATATAATACTTCTTGTAGATGAAGGGTTTGACCTTGATTTAAGTGAAGAGTGATAGTCCCTATCCCTTTCATGGGGTAGGTGGCATTGTCTCCAAGTATGATCTCCAAATTAGTCTTCCTTTCAATCAATTTTGAGAGGGCCTCCTTGTACCCAGTGAAGTGCCATGAGGCATCACTATCAATCAACCAATGATCCAGAGTGTCAGGAGGAGAGGCAGTAGTGAGGGCAGAAATAGGATAAAATTCTTTTTGCTTTTCTACAACATTAGTTTCCTCATACCTGGAATTTCTCGTCCTTTTGGGAGGTCGACCATTACCATATCAAGAAGCAGGAGCATTCCTCTTTCCTTTGTTGTTGAACCTGTTGTTCCTTTGATTGCCATTGACTTTGAAATTGTTGTGATTGTTGTTGTTGTCGTCATCCCATGGAGTATCCTTCTTGTGAAGACACTCTCTAGCATAGTGGCCAAACCTGTTGCAATTGTAGCACCTTCTTTTCTTCCTTCTTTGAATCCCAGCTTGAATCCTTGACCTTGTCTCTTTGGACCAACATGGTTCTTCCTCTTTGCATGAGCAGAGAAAGCAGTAGGATCATTTCGATTTGAAGGCTTGTTTCTCTCCATCATCCTCGTCTCTTCTTAAATGCATCAAGCCAATAATTCGTGGAAACTAGGAATCATGTCATTATTAAGAGTAGCGGTGTTAAACACATCCCATGCTCTTGTGAGACCTCCAAGAGCAATAAGGGTGAGCTGCCAGTCAGCAAAAATGTTAAAATTGGAAACTAGGGCCAAATTCCATTTTGGACAGCTCCAATTGGGAAGATAATTGCAGCATTGAATTCTCTCTTCGAGAGGACCAAAATCAATATAAATTTTGTCTCATTTGGAAAACCGGAAGTGGGATTTTGATTTTATCCTCCCTCATGAAATTTAACAAGGTCGGCCCTCACCTTATGTCGGCTCAAGTCGGCTCAGTAATCCCAGGAGACATGTCTCTTCATCTTCCATCGAATTGTATATATGGGGGATCCTTCTCCCTCATTTGTACACATCAAAAGGGCTTGATCTATGGCTAAGGTAGCAAAGGTCTTCAAGGAGGAAGGTCTATTGCTGGGTTATCTTCTGCACTAGGGCCGAGTCTTCCACAAATGGTCAGCCGCAGGTATGGAGTATCTTGTTTGGGCTATCTCTCTCTTGTTGGCTCATACTCTGGCAGGCCGAGTTAGTTTATGGGATTTTTTCTGAGGGAGAAACCCTCTCCTTATGAGGCTGCATCACAGTCCTCTTATTTCAGTTAGGGCTGCTGTGTGTGTCTCAAGAAAAGGAGGCTGAGATGCCTATCATGGTCAAAAACTCACTCTAATCGAAGCTCCTTGTATCTTAAGGTTAGCCACAGTCATGAGGACGTGTTTTGGATGGATATCAATGATTCTTGTGCAACCCTAACCAGTCTCAGTATTTTGATGGATGACTATATGCAACCCTAACCAGACTTATCCTTTTCAGCTATCTACAATTCATGCATAGATTAAAATTTTGAATAGATCACTGTTTTGAATATTCTTAAGGGCTGTTATGATCATATCTTCATGTTGACAAGTCAGTATTGATTTTGAACCATTGCACGTTCCTCTCTCTCTCTCTGCTGAACATTTGATGATTAATAATAAGAAGATTTGATCAAGGGTTTTCTCCATCTTGGGGTTTTTCCCTGGCTTGTGCCATATTCTCATGTCTTTCTATCTTGGCTTGTCTTCAACATCTTTCATTGATGCTCTTTTGTTAGTTACTGTCATATAATGTTTTATGTGATTGCTAATTGATTAATGGGCCTATGGTTGAATGAAGTATCTAGCCTAAGTAAAGAACATGTTTACTAAAATTAACATGGTATTAGAGGAAGGTTGAGGAAAAGCCCAAGAGAAAGAAAGAAATCACTAAGAAATGCAGACAAATCTCCATGTTCTCCTTCCTCCTCCAAGATCAGACAACACTGAATCATATGGAATTGAAAGGGTGAGGATTGAAAGTTGATGGAACAGCTAATCTGGCCCTCATTTGGGAATCTCCTTTCAAGAAGCTCTAAGGGTTGCAGTTCTGTGAATCTCCCTATTCTGAAAATTCCAGGGTTTAGGGCACCATTATTGAAGCTCAAAAATATAAGCAAAGAGCTGGAAGATTAAGGACTATGGTACAGACAGTTATTTTGAGATGCATGTTACAATAATGAAAGGCTCTGTTGGAGCTTCAGTGCTACCTCACATTACAACTGTCATTGTTGAGTAAGGTCTGCAGAAGTCTTTCTACAATTTTGGGAATCTTGAATCTCTGACTACTGGAGCACTCTTTTGTATCATATATCCAGAATCAGTGTTGTGACATTTTTAGTGAATTTATGAAAAGACTGACATATTTTGCAGCCATAGCATGATCCATCAACAACGCCCTTTTTGTCATTACCTCTATATCATTATGATGACAAGAACTTTGGAACCTCGACATCATTCCATCCTGCAAATAGAGAAGGCTATCTCTCTGGCAGCTCTCCTATTAGTTGAAGGTGTGATTCAACCCTAAATTGGGAAGACATATATACATGCTGTGGTATCATGACAAACATACATAGATGATATACATGACTGACTCATATACTTGATCTTCTATGTTGATACTTATTCGGTTGATCCGTGGCTAAAACAAGTATCTGGATCTTACTTCTTGAGGCTAATTCAAGAATGTAAGTCTAATCGAAGATTCCCTAACAAGATCTTTTGAAGCATAATTCTGAGAATTTTGAGATGAGGAACCTAAATTTAATTATTATGAAGCTATCGGTCAGTTACACAAAGACTAGTTAGATCTCCAAAGCAGTGGAAAACTCAGTTCAATCATTTTCAATGCACATTTCAGTTCAGATCTTGTTAAGGATAGTACTAAGGATGATCAAGTTCGGTGCTTCGTGGGATCTCAGTTCGAAATACCACCATGGCTACAACAAAGCATGAAGCGTGACTACAAGTTGAGGTTTTGTTTGAGCTGCGGGATCTGCCTGATCCGAGGCTAAGGGTGTACATATGTAACTGGTCCGAGCCCTTATTCAAACTACAATATGTCTTGATAAAAGGGCTTATATATATTACAATGCAAAGGATAGTGGAACTGTTTCACGTAGCATTTCCAGTTGAACTCATGTTTGCATATAGTATGCATATTGATGACACCTAGTGCTCATAATAAGAGATAATTGCCATCCTGATAGCTATCTCTTTTATCTCGGGTTTCTTTGATATTTGGATATCATATAACCTACAGTAATCTTGATCATGCTTCTCATCATGGTGCAGTGACTACAGTATACTTGGGATGTTAATAGTTATTAGTAACTCTACTTTGTGATGAATCTGATTGGACAATGCCAAATTGCATTTCAAATCACATAAATTATGTCTTCTGCATGAGGAAGAATGGCATCATATTTACAGAGAAACCTATATCGGCATCATCATGCACACATAGTTACGGTCAACATTGGGAAAAGGTAATTGGTATGTGTTTGACATCCTCACAAGTCATTGAAATTTTGATCTGAGACGGATCTAGTCATGACCTTGGACATTTGCCTCTCTGTTGAACTTCTAGCCCCTCTTCAATATCCTTTTATTCAAATATAGTCTAAGTAAAGAAGAGGCACAATTCTCCTATTATTCTAGGCATCTCTAAAAAAAAGGAGTCGAGACTTCTATGTGCAAAGGAAACCTTGGACGTTAGTAAAATCCTATCACCTTGCTTTTCAGATTTGGACAGTAGCTCGAAAGGTTTAATACATCTGTTCATTCTACTGAAATTCATGATGATGACATATGTTATGTTTGAGATCTGTGACCTGCACCAAGCAAGCTCAATATTAGTTGAGAAATCTTGAGGAAATCTTCAGTTTTACAGTAACTTCAGATGCCAAGAAATGAAAGCTTCTGTAAGCATCTGATTTTTGGTTCTGGAAAGAAAAATTGAAACCTCATATACAGTCTTAGGAACTTCAGTAGCAGAACAGAAACTCTGTTATATAAGGAGTAACAGTCTTCCTGAAATAGAAACCTGAGGCTATCAGTTAAGGAAAGAACCCTGCCCTATAAATATTCCTGGTTTCTTCATCATATATGGCATACATCCTGTTATGTGAGGTTCTATCCTATGTATGGCTTCTCAGCTTATACAGCTCAGCATCCTCTATGGTCTCTTTTCTGTCCTGCGTTATTTTCAATTTCATTACAGTTCCATAGCCATGATGATGTGATATAATGATTGATGATCTTGTTCACAATCAAAATTGTGAACAAGACAGATGTGAATTTTTGATAGCTTATCCCTTGACAGGATATTTACTATAAAGAAGTTACTCGGATCAGGCGGTAATAGATTTTGCAGCGTCCTTTGGCTTTAAGAGCAACTCACATGAAGCTTTTATTCTTGAAGGACAACTAATCAAGTTCTCTAAATCTTTTCTTATCAACATGAAAACAGAGGTACCCAGAAGAAAATGCATATGAGATTTTATGCCTCGACAAGCACAACAAGCAGTAGACCATGGGTTTGATATCCTAGCTGCAATCTCATAAATAATGGTTCTATAGAATACCCGAATGAGAAAGACTCCTCCTCATTATGGATTGAGTAATTAGATGCATTGGTAGTTGTCATCTAGCAATGGAGGATCATACAATTTTCCAGAAATAATGTCACGGGCATATTTTTTCTTGTTGGTTGAAGAAGGATTATACCACCTTCAGAGGGAGCTATAAAATCCCGGATAACTTTGCTTGTCCAATTTTTGATGAGAGAAAGCCATGACCACTGAGCTTAATAACTCTGATCATCTGCATATAAGTTGCATAATTATAGCACATGGACCTGTTGTCACTCTGTAATTTGTAAGATTGGCAAGAACAAACGACAGAGGACAGCATCAAACCACTTTGGAGTCTAGGACCTAGCCTTCCTAGACTCAGAGAGGGCTCTCTCTGTTTTTATGATTTAGCTTGATGATTCTAAATGCTGATATTAGGCTAGTTATAGAAATTTTGAGGGTTGTTTGTTCCAGCAAGGTCCAAGTTTCCAACTTCCAACCCTTGATACCGCTAAGGCATGCAGTGTTTATCTTAAGAGCAAGTCGGTTGCCCTATCTTACTCAAAAACCTTTCATTGATTACAATTTAGCAAAAAATGGACAAGTGTGGCTATGCAAGGCCTGATCAGAAATCTCTGACAAAAACCACCGCTTGTAGAATTAATGTTGGGCAGCTTTTCATGGATCCAACGCTTCGATGGCTCTTCGAAGATTAAACAATAAGCTTGGAGGTCGCTGTGATGGTCATGAAGAGGCAACCAATGGTGGTTATGACATCTGGCTTTGTTTTTTAGAAACTAGCGTTGGGTAATCAACTCTGGTGCAGTGCTGGCCACTTTTCATTGATTAGTGTCAGTGCTGATGTGTTCTACTGCCTTTTCCGCTTCTGCATAACAGTTTTTCCATGAACGCCCTTTGCCCGACTCCACCTCCTTTGCTTGCACACCTTGTCGGGGCTTATCCTATTACAAGTCCTTCTGTTGTGTTTTAACTTTTGGCCTATTTCTTCATAAGATGGCGCACAGACCTTATAAGCCCGGACGTGGAGGGACGGTGGTTGGCAGACGAGGATGGATGATGGAGGACGTGTCGTGGTGGCATTGGAAACGGTCACAAGGCGGCAACGGTTTGGGAGGACGACGGAAACAACTTTTCGGAGGGGGCCTCAAGTGGTAAGCGGTAATGGAGAGGGGGTTGTGAAATAGCGGAAGGGCGACATGTAGCGGGGATGGTGGTAAGGGATACCACCCATTTCGGACACCCCCCCCCCCCACATGGTTAAAGTTTGAAAGTTGCAGGGAGTGTGAAATGAAACAAGGACCGTCAGCTGAGGAGGGGGTGAGTGGAGATGGAGGAAAAGTGGAGGGTGATGACATGGCACACTTATTCTACCACAAGTCTTTCATGCCGTGTTTAACCTTATTTCTTCATAAAATGATTTTCAAACCTCATATGCTCGACTTGACCCTTTTTAAACAAAACATCGTAAAAAACCCATATATCTGGACTTGAAAATGTTTAGATTTTAGTTATGAACCTTATCGCATCCATAGAAAATCGCACATTGCATGTTTTAGAGTCTAGGTTATAAGAAATGGAATCGGTGATGCGATGCGAAGTACGGAGGCGATGTGGCAGGTAAGGTGGGACTGGACCTCAGCCCGCAGATTGCAAATATTAAGGTTTAGTTATAAGCGCAGAGGTAAACCCTAAAAGATGTGAAGTGCGAAGCGCGGGGAAAAGGCAGTGACGTGGAGGGAAGGTGGGACCGGACTGCTGCGCAAATCACAAATCTTAAGGTTTTGCTTATGAGCGTGGGGATTAAATTCTAAAACTTGCGAAGTACGGGGAGAGGGACCCACCCACATCGCAATCGCAAGTCGGGAGGTTTCTGCGGTAATGTAAGGTTTATGATTCAAGCGGCTTGAAGTGGAGGCGGAGCTGCTGTGTTGGGGCCAACTACATCGCAATTTAAACAAAATACATTGCGGGTGCTTTAAAGGTAAGTTATAATATTTGCGATGCGAAACAGTGTGGTTAAACAGGTAAAGTTGCGGTCTTGCGATGGATGGTGGGGGAAGGGATGATGTGTCAGGGAGAAATGGCCCCACTTTTAATCGCAATCGGGCAATCAGGAAAGGCAGAGGTAGGTGGAATGATATAGCGATGAAAAGGTAAACTAGAAAGAAAAAGGCAGAAAAGTAGATAAAGGGTAAGGTTTAATGATTTTTAAGGAAAATAAAATGAAAAGGAAGTGTGATGGGTGAATGGGTCCCACCGTCGTCACACATCGCACTTCGAAAACTTCAACATTTACCCTTTGCGCCTATCTTGCAAAACTTGCGATTTGCAATTGCGATTTAATCTCCGCCGTTGATCAATGTTCAGATCAACGGTCCTCACTGCTCCCTTGCTGTGGTTTGCCGACTTTGTTTCTTTGGCTGTGCCCATTCGTTTCTTTCTATTTGTTCGTAGAATACTTGAATGTTGTCTACTTTGCCCATGTTCACGACCTGCCCGCGTTCACGACTCGACCCAAGCGTGCACGACTTGACCCAATCACATTCACGACTTTGCCTTTGCTGTTTTTCTGCCTTAACTGCTTCTTTGCTGCCTTTGCTTCCTTTGATTCTTTCTTTGGAAAAGATTTTGAATATTGACATCTATGTACAATATGAAAAAATTTGTAAAGAGGAAGTACACAGTCACCTTGTGATAATGTAAATTACAGGGTTCTAACAGGACCTAAGGATTAATAGCAGGTTGAGAATGATTTGATGGTTATAAGCAAGCTTACTTTCCCAACATTCAGAGGGAGATATAATGTTTATTGATAATTCCTGTCTATCAGATAATGATTCTCTCATTTGTCACTATAAGATCAATATTATCTTTCTTCAGAAAGAGGCTTGGAATCGTAGTTAGAATCTATTAAGAGGGTCTCAGTTGAACATTGAGCTTTGGAGCTCCCAGGGGATTGAGGTACTTATAGAGCTATGAGCGACCATAGGGTGAGTGGTTCACCTTCCCCTAGTGGCACGCCATGTACAGGGTGAGTGGTTCACCTTCCCTTGTGATACCCCATTGTGAGTGACATGTGTATAGGGTGAGTGGTTCACCTTCCCCTACGATTGCAGACACGTGTGTAGGGTGAGTGGTTTGTTGAGATTTTGTGTATTTTGGTGTGGTGCTTTCAAATTTAATTTTTGTGGAGGGACTAGAGTACACCTGATCTACAAGACCTAGAAATGGATTTAAGAAATTTCAAGTTGTGTTAAGTTATTCAAATAATTAATTATTTTTAATGGATTTCCTAAGTCTAACTTAGGAAAATAAAATAATTAAAGTGAATTAATTAACACGTGCTGAAATTGTCTTAAGTCACATGGATCAAGCAGTCTTTTAATCTTAGCCGTTGATGGATGATTTAATCTCGGTCGTTGAAGGTTTCAACGAAAAAGTATAAGAGAAAGGCTTGAGGGTCAGTTGAAGACACACAATTTTTGTAGAACTGAGGAATAGATATGGAATTTCAGAGCGGGTTTGCTAAGAATTTCCAGTGGAATTTCCTGCAGTGAGGGATAGTATTGGCCAAGAGAATGTTCTAATTCCAGGGCCAAGAGACAGAAAGAGGCAAGAGGAGCAGCCACAAGGACAACGCAGAGAGGCTTTAGAGCCATGCAGAGCAGTAGGGACAACGCAGAGACAACGTAGAGGCAGCGAGGGCCACGCTGGGCTGACGCAGTCCCTCCAGGGCAACGCTGGGGCTTCAAAAGTAGCGTTGAGGGTTTATAAGGTTAGATCCAGGCTGAGTCTTGTAAATCCCGTTTGAGGGTGTGGATCAGTCAGATATCTTGCACTAGATCTTCAGGTTAGCTGCAGATTTGATATATTTTATTCTCTGTTAGGTTTTCCAAGGTTGGAACCCAGATTTGTTGTACTTAGAACTACTTAATAATAAACCCTCATATCTGCTGAACCAGTTTTCTCGCTTTGGGTTTTTTCGGGGACTTATGTCCAAAAATCCATGTGTCACTTTGTTGCATGAGTGTATTATTCAGTAAATGATCTGCATGTGTAGGCTGTAGTTGTGTTTATTTTTGGTATTTTATGATTCTAATTTCTGGAAATAACTTGGATTAATTAAATCAAGGAGAAAATAGACCAATACACTGCAGTAGAATTTTCACATGGTATCAGAGCGATAACAGATCAGGCTGAATCTCCAGCAAATTGGCTGAAGAAATATTTTTTCTGAAGGGTGGCAGAAGAAGCAGCAGATTTGGAAAGGGCATCTTGACAACAAGGGAAAGTAGATCTAGGAGACATCGTTGAAGCTGTAGAAGGCCTCTAGGCTTACGCAGACCCTTCCCAGGGCAGCGTAAGGACTGCGTCACCCAATATGGGGTTACACAATCCACTTTTGAGCAGCGCTGGGCCAGTCAGGAGGACGTTGTCCAATCAATTCTCTTGTTTCAGAAGAATTTTGCCAAGATCTGGAAGCAGTGCTTCATATCTTCAGCAGTGCTATTGGGGTAGAGATTCTGCAAGTGCAGAATTGTGCCTAGCTAAGGCAACAAAGGTGGGAGGAAGACAATCATTCAGCAAATCTGAGCCAAACAGATCTGAGATTCGATCAGGAGGATCAGAGAATACTGTCTGTTTGAGTTTTGGTGGAATATTTCCAGGAAGGAAGTCAGTTTGTAGCAGAAGCAGTTACTAAAGGGTTTCTAGTCACCAAGAAACCCAGATCCAGAGGGAGAAGTATTGTTTCCTTCAGATCTGAGCAAAGATGACTCGATATGGATTGAGGGATCAAGATAGATTGGATGGCATGTTCAACTATGTTATCTGGAAGACCAAAATCCTCTCAGTTCTGGATGAGTATGGTCTCAAATATCATGCAGAGAAGACACTTGTTGTACCAATCGATGTAGATCCACTCAAGAAGTATGAAGAAAATCAGGCACAGACGAAGAGGTTGATCATAGACGGGGTCAAGGACCATGTGATTCCTCATGTTACTGGTAAGAATACAACACATGACATGTGGTCAACGTTGGAAGTGATGTACCAAGGAGGCTATGTGCAAAGAAGAATGCTTCTTGAGAATCAGATGCATATGTTCCAGATGATGAAGGGTGAAGAGATAGATCCATTCCTCTTCAGACTTCAAGCTATCCATCACCAGCTAATTGGCATGGGTGCTATTCCAGATGAAGGGCTCCTAGTGAGGACGACCCTGAATGTTGTCTCTGAAGAATGGGTAACATTTTTCCAGATCATTCTAGGAAGGGCAGCGTTACCATCATAGGCATATATGTGGGCTATTCTCCGCTAAGAGGAGATTAGGAGGATCACAATAGTCTAATAGTGGAGGAAGCGGATCAGCCAAAGTGAAGAAAAAAGAGGAGGAGGATGCAGCCCTTGCATCAAGGGAAAAGAAGCAAGGGAAGAAGAAGAAGGAACTCTCCAAGGTCCGGTGCTTTAACTGTGGTGATCTCGGTCATTTCGCCAGTGATTGTCCTAAGAAGAAGGACAAAGGAGCTTCTGATTCCAAGGCAGCAGCAACAAATGACAATGGCTCTAATGATGATGCAGCCATGTGTGCTCATGCAACTCGAGAGAAGAGGTGGGGTGACATGGATATATAAAGTATCCATATTTGGTGGCGGGATCCTTGAGTCAATGTTACTCTTGGATCACATACGAGCTACGGGAGCCTTAAGACGGTAGCGGGATGAGTCGGGAGATGGTTGCAGATGACCACATTGAAGAGCCAGAGGGAGTTGAAGAGTTGAAGAGTGAGCAGCGTGATGCAGAGGCAGCAGCGCAGAGAAGCTGATGGGACTTCAACAGCGCAGAGAAGCTGGGCTCACGCAGTGCATTGTTGCAGCAAGACAATGTCTCCAAGGGGAGAACGTGATTCAACATCCAGGGAGCTTCAGTGGTGGAGGGCAACTTGACTTGTCTGTCAAACAGTTGGGCAGAGTCTTTCAGTTGCTTACTTCTCAGCAACTGAGTTGTAGTGCAGCAGTTAGTAGTGGTAGTGCTATGGGCAACATGATGCATCAATTTGAGAGGGAGCTACAGTACAAATGTGGCAGTGTCAGTGGTAGTGGCATGGGCAACAATACATAGAGTAGCAGTGCAGTATATGGAGGGAAGCAGGCCAAGCATCAACAACACATATCTAGTACTCAAGATCTTGTAATGCATGGTGTGATGTATTGCTTGTTGAGATTTTGTGTATTTGGGGTAGCATCAGTTGTGCTCTAGGTCCCAAATTTTGAGGTAGGACTAGAGTTCACCTAATCTACAAGAACCAGAGTTGGATTTGGGAAATTTCATCTGGTTTAGGAGATATTAAATTAATTAATTATTTTAATGTATTTCCTAAGTTAAAACTTAGGAAATTAAAATAATTAAAATGAATTTAATTAAACATGTGATGAAATTGTCTTAAGTCACACGGATCAAGCTTTCTTTTAATCTTAGCCATTGATTAAAGATTTAATCTTGGTCGTTGATTTTTCAATGAGAAAAGTATAAAGGAAAGGCTTGGGGTCATTTGTAAAGACACACAGAGGCAGAGCACTGAAGCTAAGATGAGATTCTAGGGCAAGGTTAGCTAAGAATAGTCAGGAGTGCTTCAGCTGCAGAGAGGGGAATTTAGACCAAGGGGATGATCTGATCCCAAGGTCTAGAATACACAAGAGGCAGAGAAAAGATCAGCTCAAGAACAACGCAGAGGAAGGCAGTAGCAGCAAGGACAACGTAATTTTCAGGAAACCCTTCAGGGGTTACGTAGAGACCCTTCAGGGATAGCGTAGTGACTGCGTCACCCATTCTGGGGTAACGCAGTCCCTTCCAGGAGAAACACTGAGGGTTTGGAGGCCATCCAAGGCTGATGCAGAGTCTTTCATGGGCTTCAGAGGCTGATGCAGTACATTTCAGGGACAACGCTGGGGTTTCTAGGCCTAGATTTGACTGAGTTCTGTAAATCCCGTTTGAAGGTGTGGATTAGTCAGTATTTTTGGTCCTAGATCAGCCAGGAGCTGTAGATCTAGAGTTTTCTCTGTAGGGCTTTCCAGATCTGGAACCTAGAGTTGTGTATTCAGAAATATTTTTAATAATAGAACCCTCCAGTAGCCAAAGACCGGTTTTCCCACATTGGGTTTTTCCGGGGACTATTTGTCCAGAAATAACTGTCACTATGTCAATGTGTGCATGTGCTTATTCTAGATCTGAATTGGTAGAGATTTGTTATGTGTTTTGCTTCGATGTTAACTTGAATTTATTCAGTTCATAACTTATATAATTAGGAGGAGCTTAATCGGATTAACAGTAATAATTTCTGCATAAGTGTTAAGATTCAGAAATTTCTACATTACTAGAGCACACTTTAGATGCTAAGAGGGAGTGTTGAGATTTTGTGTATTTGGGGTAGCATCAGTTGTGCTCTAGGTCCCAAATTTTGTGGAGGGACTAGAGTACACTTGATCTACAAGACCCAGAAATGGATTTGATAAATTTCAAGTTGTGTTCAAGTTATTCAAATAATTAATTATTTTAATGGATTTCCTAAGTCTAACTTAGGAAAATAAAATAATTAAAGTTAATTAATTAACACATTTTCTGAAATTGTCTTAATTCACATGGATCAAGCAGTCTTTTAATCTTAGTCGTTGATGGATGATTTAATCTCGAGCGTTGAAGGGTTCAATGAAAAAGTATAAGAGAAAGGCTTGAGGGTCAGTTGAAGACACACAATTTTTGTAGAACTGAGGAATAGATCTGGAATTCTAGGGCGATTTTGCTAAGAATTTCCAGTGGAATTTACTACAGTGAGGGGTAGTATTGGCTAAGGGAATGTTCTGATTCTAGGGCCAAGACACAACAAGAGGCAAGAGGAGCAACCACAAGGACAATGCAGAGAGGCTTCAGAGCCACTTAGAGTAGCAGGGACAATGCATAGACAATGCAGAGGCAGCTAGGGCCATGTTGGGCCAACGCTGGCCAAGCAGAGGTAGCGCAGGGGTAGCTTTGACCCTCCTAGGGTGACACAGGTCCTCCTAGAGCTACGCAGAGGCTGACGTAGTCCCTCCAGGGCAACGTTGGGGCTTCAGAAGTAGGGTTGAGGGTTTCTAGGGTCAGGTCTGAGTTGAGTCCTGTAAATCTCATTTGAGGGTGTGGGTCAGTCAGATATCAGGTACTAGATATTCAGGTTAGCTGCAGATTTGATATATTTTATTCTATGTTGAGTTTTCCAAGGTTGGAACCCAGATTTGCTGTACTTAGAACTACTTAATAATAAACCCTCATATCTGTTGAACCAGTTTTCCCGCTTTGGGTTTTTCCAGGGATTTATGTCCAAAAATCCATGTGTCACTTTGTTGCATGAGTGTATTATTCAGTAAATGATCTACATGTGTAGGCTGTAGTTGTGTTTATTTTCGATATTTTCTAAATCTAATTTCTGGAAATAACTTGGATTAATTAAATCAAGTAGGAGAAAACAAACCAATACACTGCAGTAGAATTTTACATGGTTCACCTTCCCCTACTGTTGATGTCATATGCATAGGATGAGTGGTTCACCTTATCCTATGGTATATGAGCAGGATGAGTGGTTCACCTTCTCCTGCGGATACTCCAGTGAGAGATGTATTCTGGCATCTGCTTGTGGACATGTCAGTGGGATGTGGTTCATCCTTTCCCCGCCTGTAGGATGCTTATTCCCTACGATTTGTGATTGACATGTTGGTGGGATGTGGTTCATCCTTTCCCCACGTAGGATCCTTCCCATTGTTGTTGGTTTATATGCGTGTAAGAAGTGGTTCATCCTTTCCCTACATATGGTTGTGATATGTATTTCGTAGGATGTGGTTCATCCTTTCCCTACACGTGGTTGTGATGTATGTTTGTAAGATGTGGTTTCTACTTTCCCTACATGTGATTATGAGCATGATGTGATATATTCTTTCCCTATTGATGTTCTTGCATCATCCTACCCCTGTAGTCTGAGACACATGGGAAGTACCTTTCATTTGGCCAATGAGTTGGAAAAAGTGGTTTGGGACCATAGCACTACCGATGGACACATCGTGTACTGTCGTACTCCCTATTTCTAGGATTTATGATGTTTCTTCAACTTGATCTAGGATCAATGGAGGTTCTACTTCCGGACTGACTTGTGTGAGTGGAGAGTGGCAAGGTCTTGCGACTCACTCTCGATCAATTCTTCTTCATTATTACTTCATGTTTTAGCAGAGCAAAGTAGAGATGATCGAGATGGTATATAACGTCTAGATGGCATGATTATGGATGTATTGTTAGGTGGAATTCTCCCTAGTTGAGAGGGAGTGTTAAAATTGGCAACTACGGCCAAATTCCATTTTGGACAGCTCCAATTGGGAAGATAATTGCAGCATTGAATTCCTCTCTTCGAGAGGACCAAAATTGTTATAAAATTTATTTCATTTGGACAAGCAGAAGTGGGATTTTGATTTTATCCTCCCTCAAGAAATTTAACAATGTCGGCCCTCACCTTATGTCGGCTCAAGTCGGCTCAATAATCCCAAGAGACACATCTCTTCTTCTTCTATCGAATTGTGTATATAGGGGATCCTTCTCCCTCATTTTTACACATCAAAAGGGCTTGATCTATGTCCTGAGGCAACGAAAGTATTCAAGGAGGACAAAGGAATGTATGTTGCTGTTTATATTCTGCACTAGGGCTGAGCCTTCCACAGATGGTCAGCCGCAGGTATGGAGTATCTTGTTTGGGCTATCTGTCTCTTGTTGGCTCATACTCTGGCACGCCGAGTTAGTTTCTCGGCTCTTTCTGAAGGAGAAACCCTCTCCTTATGAGGCTGCATCACAGTCCTCTTATTTCAGTTAGGGCCATTACGTATATCTCAAGTAAAGGAGGCTGAGATGCCTATCATGGTCAGAAACTCACTCTAATCAAATATCCTTATATCTTAAGGTTAGCCACAGTCATGAGGACGTGTTTTGGATGGATATCAATGATTCTTGTGCAACCCTAACCAATCTCAGTATTTTGATGGATGACTATATGCAGCCCTAACCAGACTTATCCTTTTCAATTATCTACAGTTCATGTATAGATTACAATTATGAATAGATCACTGTTTTGAATATTCTTAAGGGTTGTTATGATCAGATCTTCAGATTGACAAGTCAGTATTGACTTTGAACCGTTCTACTTTCCTCTCTTTCTCTCTGCTGAACATTTGATGATTAATAATAAGAAGATTTGATCAAGGGCTTTTCCCTGGCTTGTGCCATATTCTCGTTTTTTTCTATCTTGGCTTGTCTTCAACATCTTTCATTGATATTCTTTCGTTAGTTACTGTCATGTAATGTTTTGTGTGATTGCTAATGGATTAATGGGCCTATGGTTGAATGGAGTATCTAATATAAGTAAAGAACATGTTTTCTAAAATTAGCATGGTATCAAAGCAAGGTTGAGAACAAGCCTAAGAGAAAGAAAGCAATCACTAAGAAATGCAAACAAATATCCATGGTCTCCTTCCTCCTCCAAGATCAGGCAACATTGAATTATATGGATTTGTTGGAATTTCTGTCTATTACAGAAGGGCGAGGATTGAAAGTTGATGGAACAAGTAATCCGACCCTCATTTGGGAATCTCCTTACAAGAAGCTCTAAGGGTTGCAGTTCTGTGAATCTCCCCGTTCTGAAAATTCCAGGGTTTAGGGCACCATTCTTGAAGCTCAATAAGGTAAGCGAAGAGCTGGAAGATTAAGGACTGTGGTGCACAAAGTTATTTTGAGATGCGTATACTTGTCTGCAGCATGTTACAATAATGAAATGTTCTATTGGAGCTTCAATGCTACCTCACATTACAACTGTCATTTTTTAGTAAGGATTCCAGAAGTATTGCTATAGTTTTGGGAATGTTGAATCTCTTACTACAGGAGCACGCTTTTGCATCATATATCCAGAATCAGTGTTGTGATGTTTTTAGTGATTTTATGAAAAGACTGACATATTTTGCAGCCATAGCATCACCTATCAACAAGGCCCTTTTTGTCATTACCTCTATATCATTATGATGAAAAGAAATTTGGAACCTTGACATCAATGCATCCTGAAACTAGAGAAGGCTATCTCTGTTGCAACTCTCCAATTAGTTGAAGGTATGATTCAACCCTTAAATTGGGCTGACATACATACATGCTTTGTGGTATCATGACAAACATACATGGATGATATACATGACTGACTCATATACTTGATCTTCTGTGTTGATACTTATTCGACTGATCCGTGGCTAAAGCAAGTATCTGGATCTTACTTCTTGAGGCTAATTCAAGAATGTAAGTCTGATCGATGATTCCCTCACAAGATCCTTTGAAGCATAATTCTAAGAATTTTGAGATGATGAACCTAAATTTAATTATTATGAAGCTATCGTTCGGTTACACAAAGACTAGTTCGATCTCCAATGTAGTGGAAAACTCAGTTCAATCATGTTCAATGCACATTTCGGTTCAGATCTTGTTAAGGCTAGTACTAAGGATGATCAAGTTCGGTGCTCGTGGAATCTCAGTTCGAAATACCACCATGGCTACAACAAAACATGAAGCGCGACTACAAGTTGAGACTTTGTTCGAGCTGCAGGATCTGCTTGATTCGAGTCTAAGGGTGTACATATGTAATTGGACCGAACCCTTATTCAAGCTACAATATGTCTTGATGAAAGAGCTTATATATATTACAATGTAAAGGGTAGTGGAATTGTTTCACGTAGCATTTCCAGTTGAAGTTAAGTTTGCATATAGTATGCATATTGATGACACCTAGTGCTCATAATAAGAGATAATTGTCATCCTGATAGCTATCTATTTTATCTCGGTTTTATTTGATTTTTGGATATCATATAACCTACAGTAATCTTGATCATGCTTCTCATCATGGTGCAATGACTACAGTCTACTTGGGATGTTAAAAATAACTCTACTTTGTGAAGACTCCGATTGGAAAATGTCAAATTACATTTCAACTTACATAAAGTATGTCTTCTGCATGAGGAAGAATGGCATCATATTTACAAAGAAACGTATATCGGCATTGTTATCGCTTGCCGCCTACACCTACTTACTAGTTAGTGAGAAAAGCCTTTAACCCCACAAGATGTGGTTGGTGGCAAGGAATTCAGAGAAGGAGCTGTCACCTATTCTCGACTCTCTCTGTTTAAGCTATCTCCTAAGTTAGCTATGGGGGGTGGTCCCTAAAGAAAAACTAAGTTAAAGATGTGAGTTTTCTAGGAGAGTTGTTAGAATGAAACATGTTACTTTTTAAGATTTATAAGCAAAAAGTGATATGAGCAATAACCATCAATACATAATTTAAATAAGCATAAAGCATATGAAAACCAGTGCCTTTAAAGTATTTCTCTTTAAAATGAAAATGCATTTGCTTTGAAGTAAAATGCTTTCAAATGGAAAACATAAGTAATCTTGAAAAGTGAAACAAGAAAATGTTAGCACAAGATATTGTAAATGCTTTCAAGATAAATAGATTTATGAATCAAAGCATGAGAAACTATCTTGCTCAAAAGGAAACAATTAGTGTTCTACTTTGGAGAATGTAAATGAGATGATAGAAAAACTCAAACGTTAGACCAAGATAACAACATGCAATTAAATTTGCAACACAGAATAAGGGTATTTGCCAATGAAACAAGATGTATCAATCATTCATAAGCATAATGACCATTAAAATGACATGATGCAATGAAGTTGCGAAAGTAAGCAAATTTCCAAGTACCATAGAATTAAACTTGTTGCAAAATTTAAGGAATTAAAATGCTTGCATCCAAAGTGCTTCTTTCTACTATGAGAAAGTCTATTTAACCTCTCTCTAAAAACCCTTTCAGGACCAGGAGAGGGGCTAACTAGACCACTTGAACTTCTCCTAGTAGAGACTCTTGCAAAATTAGGATTTAGTGGAGTCGCCACTTGAGCAAGAATCTAAATCTAAAATTCAAATATGCAAAAAAACCAAAAGTTGGTTGTTTTTCCAGGCACAAGAAGACTTGTCCCCGACAACGGCGCCAAAAATGTTATCGCTTGCCGCCTACAACTACCTAATAGTTAGTGAGAAAAGCCTTTAACCCCACAAGGTGTGGTTGGTGGCAAGGAATTCAGAGATGGGGTTGTCACCTATTCTCGATTCTCTCCGTTTAAGCTATCTCCTAGGTTAGCTATGGAGGGTGGTCCTTAAAGAAAAACTAAGTTAAAGATGTGAGTTTTCTAGGAGAGTTGTTAGAATGAAACATATTACTTCTTAAGATTTATAAGAAAAAAGTGATATGAGCAATAACCATCAATACATAATTTAAATAATCATAAAGCATATGAATACTAGTGCCTTCAAAGTATTGCTCTTTAAAATGAAAATGTATTTACTTAAATGAAGTAAAATGCTTTCAAATGGAAAACAAAAGTAATCTTGAAAAGTGAAACAAGAAAATGTTAGCACAAGATATTGTAAATGCTTTCAAGATAAATAGATTTATGAATCAAAGCATGAGAAACTATCTTGTTTAAAAGGAAACAACTAGTGTTCTACTTTGGAGAATGTAAATGAGATGATAGAAAAACTCAAACGTTAGACCAAAATAACAACATGCAATTAAATTTGCAACACCAAATAAGGGTATTTTCCAATGAAACAAGATATATCAATCATCCATAAGCATAATGACCATTAAAATGACAACATGCAATGAAGTTGCAAAAGTAAACAAATTTCCAAGTACCATAGAATTAAACTTGTTGCAAAATTTAAGGAATTAAAATGCTTGCATCCAAAGTGCTTCTTGAGATAATATTTGCATGTGAAACTTTAAACCATCAAGATAGAAAAAATTGAGAAATTTGCAAGTAAATGTGATGAGATAATGCTCTTGGTTTATTTTATTAACTAGTTTTAAAACAAAGTTACAATTGAACTCTAATTCTTAGACCTCACCCTCGCCCAAATATTTGGATCTCAGAGTGAGGAGTCCATAGAGGTAAAGGGTCCTAAAATATCTATTCAACCAACATAAATTGGAGGTAAATTTTAGTGATGCTTAAGGCATGTAAGATTTAAAAGTAAATTAACATGAAAATGAAAATTCAACTTCAACTTGAAATATATTTGTTTGTCATGAAATAAAATGTAGTTTTACTTGATACATCAAACTTAAGATTGTAGAGTGTGCTCAATGGTGAAGCATAAACAAATTGAAGTATGATTTCAAGTTAAATAAACTCAAGTAAAGATGCTTGGATATTAAAAGAAAAAAAATTGAATTTGCTATGAAAGTAAATGCTCTTAAAACTTGTAGCAAATCAAAGTGAATAGCTAGTGAAATTAATGAAATGCATGGTTTTGTTAATTGACCAATTAAATGATATGCATGCAATTTAAAGAGATAAAAAAATCACGCCACAAGTCCTCTCCAAAAGTGGAGAGATTTGGATGCCAATGGGTAAAACCCACACTCTCAAAATCACAAATTTTATTGGTTGTTAGAGGTAAGAGACTATGAAGCCTCCTACAAGCTCAAAGAAAACCTTTACAAATGAAGCTTGAGGTCTTAGACTTATCCTTGATGAGAAATTTTTGCAATATGAAGACTCAATAGAAATCGGATTTTTACAAGTGAAGAAGAGAGGCTAAGCCTCCTCAGTATTCACGACCAAGAGAGAGAGAGAAGAAGCCACAAAAGGAACTCGATCTTCCTTAAGAAAGCTCCTTAAATACCCATGACCAAAGGAAAAAGAGAGAGTCATCGTTTGACATTAGAGCTCAAAGGTCCTGCAACAATTTGTTAGTATTTTCTTGAAGGTAAATCCCACAAGTTGCTACAAGAAAACAAGTTAGAAAAAGAAGACTACAAAAAACCAACCAAGTGGTAGACAAATAAAATCACAAAATATTGCACAATAATCTACAAAGGGTTAAGCCAAAGAGGATGAGTAAACTCTCCTCTTTGTCTAGCCATGCTTAAGCTCTTTAAATAGCAAAATATGATCCCATGAAGAACAATGAAAAATATAATATTTCTAAATGATTTCATGCATACAAACTATGTCCAAACGAATCCCTGCAAGACACTTTTTTCGTAAGATAAACTATGAAAATCCAAATAACAATGAGAGTTCCTTTGAAGGTGTTTCAAGAGTGGGTTGGTCTCCCAAAGGCTTCCCCTCACGCTTGATCCAAAAAGAATTCTTCTACAATACTCAAGTCACACATTAGTCCATGTAGATTTAGATAAGAAAACAATGAATTGAAACTTCTAGAAATTTATTTGAAAATAAAGTAGAACTTTCAACCTCTAGAACCTACTTTCAAATCAAATGCTAACACAAGATAGTTGTATACTAGCAAATTCACAAGAATACATGGAAAATGAAATAACTCAAAGCATAGAAAATATTATATCAATAGCTCCAAATGCACCATGCTCCAAAGGAAGAACACCCATGAATGGACCCCCAAAGTCTTTTTATTGATATTCTTGAAAAGTGTACAAAGTAGCAGCGCTTCCGCAAGCACAATAACTCGTATCCAATGATACAATATGAGAGCCCATGGCTCCATTATATAGAAAGTTGGGATCAAATCCCAATGAAGAACCATATGTCAAGTGGTGAGAGAGAGGAGATCACAAGACAAATTCGAACTTGGCCAGTGGAACTCTAATGTCAAGTGTAAAAATCGAATTCTGGCAAGTGGACATCATTTTTTTCTTCCCTTGTGCTAAATTCGAATTTTATGATTTAATGACATGTGTATATGGTTGGTAACCCATGTGGGGACAATTTCCCCCAAAAATCTCCACCAAATATTCTCCAAAATCTTCCTAAATATGTACTAATTTCACAAATTTGAATTTCCAAGTAAGCAACTCTAATTTAATGCCGGAAATTCAATTTTATTTGAGCACATGTATTTTCCTTGATTTTAGGAGTCCACATCACCTTGAGACTTCACTTTGACTCCTCCATAATTTTCCACATCATTTCCACCTCATTTAGTATGTGTGGATATTTATTTTTCTCCATTTATTTAATTTTTGGCTTAATTAATTGGTAGATTTCCCACTAGACTTAGGAAAAATGGGTTTTGAGGGTTCAAAACACATTTTTAACCCCTCAAAGTGTGTCATAGTAGAAAGTCGAGCGTGAGAGGTGTAATTTTGATTACTCATACCCCGTACACTTTCTCTAGACAACACTTATTACAACTCAATTACAATTTTTATTGCAATTCTCCACTTGTGGGAAATCTAAAAAATTAAAAAATCACTACCTAGACCCAACCAAATTCCATGAAATTTTTTGTGATCTAGTATGGTAATATACATTGAATCTAGACATTAGGACTCACCCAAGGCTTCACCATCATGCCATACTCCAGCTTTGGGGTAAAATTGGAAGAAAAAACTCAATTAATTATTAACTCTTGGTAGGGAGATGATAATTAACCAAGTAAAAAAAAACCTCCCAGAGTAATACTCACTTGTTGGCAAAGTCCTAGGCTACCTAGGCATTTTACAGACTCAATATTGACTCAAAGCTCATCATTACTAGAATCTCTTATTACAATTCCCCGTAGCGCGTGGAATCTGGATACAAGAGAAAATGATAAGAAGTAGAAGTAGAGTTTAAAAACACTGTTGAATTGATGATATCTGATGATACAAATGTCTTCTGGTTCATTCTTGGGCATAGAGTCTTCTCATTATCATCAAGTGCCACTCTAGTGGTCAACATTCGGCTCCATATGGGGATGCATGCTAGATATGAAGTGATAGTGTGCAAGAACCTGGAATCTGCATCCACCGACCGAAGATATATATTAGCAGTATCTATTCAAAATAACATCAAATAAAATCAAGTACAGAAATAGAAATTTATTCTAGGAAACATAAATAACAATTTATTCCCGAAATAAAACTACTGAAACAAAATTTACAAGGGATAGGGTTAGGAATATGATAAAAAAGATGCCCCATGGCATGAAATGTCTTCGGTGAAATCCTTCTTGAGAACCTGCCTACTCACAAGTAAATCCATAGGCTCTTTCTCTAATGTGCCTTGTCCAATTATGACCATCTTAGGACTATGACTTGCCCCACTATTAGCCTTTTTGTGGCCATCAGATACACCAAACCTCTTCCTTTTCCTTTTTCGACTTTTGATTCGTTGAGGTTTGATCCTGCCCAAAATTGGTGATTCATTTTTTATATCATTTTTCTTTTTTTCTTTTTTTTCTTTTCTTCTTGGTTAGTTGTGATGGCGATGATGATGCAATTACTGTCAACCCTGCAGCTCTGTCTTGAAAATGCTTTGATAGAAGATTTGAAGTATCCGTGCTTTTTGAGCTATGCCTAATCTCTTCGTTTTGAATCTGTTTTGTTAAGGGGGGAAGAAAATTTGTCAACACAACATCACTTCCTGTCTGGCATGATCTATAGATAATCTCATTGTTGGGTTTCCTTGGATCCTCAACATGATATCTTTTCTCTAACTCCCGTCAAGTCTAACAAAGTTATTATCTGGCATGGGGATGGTGGCATATGACAAGTCCATTTGAAGGCTACCACCTAAATCTGATGCCCATTTTCTTGATAGGAGCATTCCCCATGAATCAGGAACATCTATCACAACAATATCCATAGTCATTATTCTGTCTGGGTATGCAGCTAGGAAAACTTGTAAATCTTTAATTATCCCACACCCTTCAATTCTTTTAGAATCCATTGAACATATGTTGTGATAGGGCCTAGATGCCCTTAAATTCAGTTGCTCCATGACTTTCTTGGTCATGACATTTGATGAAGCCCATGAATCAAGCATGCAGTTGTGTAAAAGACGATCATTCACTATCAAAGAAACATAAAATGGTAGATGATCTTCGTTCCCCACATAACAGTTCATACTTTTCAATAGAATTTCTTCATCTTCTTGTTCATTATTAGGCTTTTCTTCCCTTTGAGTAACTTCAATTGCACTTAGTAACTTGGCCCTTTGAGATGGTATCTTTAAAAGCTCTGTCACTGGGATAGAAACCTTTGCATTATTCACCCAATTTCCCAAGTCAAAATTTAATTCTGAAGTAGGAGGAGAAAAATTTCTATGATTATTTCGGTCTTGAATATACCTTCTCTGATAAGTCATCCCTTTGTGTTTTGCCATAGCAAGAATTTGTCTAGATGTAGGCTTTTCCCCAAAAATCTTAGTGACTTTGTCAAGATTTGCAATCATATTGTCGACCCCAAGATTATTAGGACTATGGTCAATCTCTTGATTACTTTCAATGGTGTATATTTGATCTTCCATGGAGAACATATTGATTTGACCACTAGTTCCTACATGTTCTTCTCCCAACATGCTACCTTCCATAATTCTCTTTACATATGGGCATGTGGCTTCTTCATGGAGCTCATTACATGGCCTACAAAAAGGGGGAATCTGATCTACCATGTTGGTGGATTCCAATGGATTTGGAGGCCTATAATCTTGTTGAGGGCCTTTATTCTTTTGCCATCCATTATTTGGCCTAGGTTGGAATCTCTGCACTTGTGATCTTTCCATGGCCACCAACCTATTTTGCATGGCTTGCATTTCTTTAGTGTGGTTTGCTTCCATGCTCTTGATGAGTTGAGTTAATTCCTTAATAGGATCATGGGTAGCCTCTTCCTTGGCCTTGCCTTTGGAATCATTCGATTTCGATGGCCCTCTAGTGAAACTAGGAATCTCAGATTTACCTGCTTTCTTTTTGGCCCTCTCCATTTTCAAGGCTTCAGTTTGAGCTACACCCAAAGTTTCAGGCTCCTTTCTTCTCAACTCATAAGCAGTGTCAACACCAAAAGAATCCAGATAGGAACATAAGAGAAATTCATCAGGAGGTTTAACAGTAGTAGGCATGCTTTTAACCAATTCATTCTTGTTAAACTCCTCCATGGTTTCATTCTCATTCTTCTTCATGGTGCTAATGGCACTGATCAAATGACTATTCTCTCTTCTCTCTCCATACTTTCCCATGAAAGCATTAACAATTGTTTGTAAAGAATCATATGAGTTAGCAGGTTGCTCAGTGAACCAATCAAGAGCATCCTCTTCTAAAGAGAGAACAAAAAGCCTCATCTTTACATCCTCATAGTTAGCAACGTTATACCACTTAAAGATGCAAACATTAAAGTTCTTCACATGTGATGCAGCGCTAATGGCATTGTTACCTTAAAAAGAAGACAACCTTTTAATGTTAGTAACTTTACAAGGAGAAAAAAAGATCATTCATGATGTTAGGCTCAACTTGTTCTTGAAACAACAAATGAATGTTAGCAATAGCATCTTGCCCAAGACTAGCAAGAGCTCTACTATGAGAAAGTCTATTTAACCTCTCTCTAAAAACCCTTTCAGGATCAGGAGAGGGGCTAAGTAGACCACTTGAACTTCTCCTAGTAGAGACTCTTGCAAAATTAGGATTTAGTGGAGTCGCCACTTGAGCAAGAATCTAAATCTAAAATTCAAATATGCAAAAAAACCAAAATTTAGTTGTTTTCCCAGGCACAAGAAGACTTGTCCCCGACAACGACGCCAAAAATGTTATCGCTTGCCGCCTACACCTATCTAATAGTTAGTGAGAAAAGCCTTTAACCCCACAAGGTGTGGTTGGTGGCAAGGAATTCAGAGAAGGGGCTGTCACCTATTCCCGACTCTCTCCGTTTAAGCTATCTCCTAGGTTAGCTATGGGGGGTGGTCCCTAAAGAAAAACTAAGTTAAAGATGTGAGTTTTCTAGGAGAGTTGTTAGAATGAAATAGATTACTTCTTAAGATTTATAAGCAAAAAGTGATATGAGCAATAACCATCAATAAATAATTTAAATTAGCATAAAGCATATGAAAACCAATGCTTTCAAACTATTGCTCTTTAAAATGAAAATGTATTTTCTTAAATGAAGTAAAATGCTTTCAAATGGAAAACAAAAGTAATCTTGAAAAGTGAAACAAGAAAATGTTAGCACATGATATTGTAAATGCTTTCAAGATAAATAGATTTATGAATAAAAGCATGAGAAGCTATCTTGCTCAAAAGGAAACAACCAGTGTTCTACTTTGGAGAATGTAAATGAGATGATATAAAAACTCAAACGTTAGACCAAGATAACAACATGCAATTAAATTTGCAACACAAAATAAGGGTATTTGCCAATGAAACAAGATATATCAATCATCCATAAGCATAATGACCATTAAAATGACAACATGCAATGAAGTTGTGAAAGTAAGCAAATTTCCAAGTACCATAGAATTAAACTTGTTGCAAAATTTAAGGAATTAAAATGCTTGCATCCAAAGTGATTCTTGAAATAATATTTGCATGTGAAACTTTAAACCATCAAGATAGAAAAAAAATTGAGAAATTTGCAAGTAAATGTGATGAGATAATGCTCTTGGTTTATTTTATTGATTAGTTCTAAAGCAAAGTTAAAATTGAACTCTAATCCTCAGACCTCACCCTCGCCCAAATATTTGGATCTCAGAGTGAGGAGTCCATAGAGGTAGAGGGTCTCTAAAATGTCTATTCAACCAACTTAAGTTGGAAGTAAATTTTAGTGATGCTTAGGGCATGTAAGATCTAAAAGTAAATTAACATGAAAATGAAAATTCAACTTCAACTTGAAATATATTTGTTTGTCATGAAATAAAATGTAGTTTTACTTGATGCATCAAATTTAAGATTGTAGAGTGTGCTCAATGGTGAAACATAAGCAAATTTGAAGTATGATTTCAAGCTAAATAAACTCAAGTAAAGATGTTTGCATATTAGAAAAAAAAATCTGAATTTGCTATGAAAGTAAATGCTCTTAAAACTTGTAGCAAATCAAAGTGAATAGTTAGTGAAATGAATGAAATGCATGGTTTTGTTAATTGACCAATTAAATGATATGCATGCAATTTAAAGAGAAAAAAATCACGCCGCAAGTCCTCTCCAAAAGTGGAGAGATTGGGATGCCAATGGGTAAAACCCACACTCCCAAAATCACAAGTTTTATTGGTTGTTAGAGGTAAGAGACTATGAAGCCTCCTACAAGCTCAAAGAAAACCTTTACAAATGAAGCTTGAGGTCTTAGACTTATCCTTGATGAGAAATTTCTGCAATATGAAGACTCAATAGAAATCATATTTTTACAAGTGAAGAAGAGAGACTAAGCCTCCTCAATGCTCACGGCTAAGAGAGAGGGAAGAAGCCACAAAAAGAACTCGACCTTCCTTAAGGAAGCTCCTTAAATACCCACGACCAAAGGAAAAAGAGAGCGCCCTCCTCGTTTGACATTAGAGCTCAAAGGTCCTACAACAATTTGTTAGTAGTTTCTTGAAGGTAAATCCCACAAGTTTCTACAAGAAAACAAGTTAGAAAAAGAAGACTACAAAAAACCAACCAAGTGTTAGACAAAGAAAATCACAAAATATTGCACAATAATCTACAAAGGGTTAAGCCAAAGAGGATGAGTAAACTCTCCTCTTTGTCTAGCCATTCTTAAGCTCTTTAAATAGAAAAATATGATCACATGAAGAACAATGAAAAGTAAAATATTTTTAAATGATTGCATGCATACAAACTATGTTCAAACGAATCCCTGCAAGCATTGGTAAAAGGTAATTGGTATGTGTCCGACATCCTTACAAATCATTGAAATTCTGATCTAAGACGGATGTAGTCATGACCTTGGACATTTGCCTCTCTGTTGAACTTCTAGCCCCTCTTCAATATGTCTAAGAAAAGAAGAGGCACAATTCTTCTATTATTCTAGGCATCTCTAAAGAAAAATGAGTCAAGCCTTCTATGTGCAAAGGAAACCTTGGTTGTTAGTAAAATTCTATCGCCTTGCTTTTTAGATTTGAACAGTAGCTCTAAAGGTTTAATACATTTGTTCATTCTACCAAGATACATGATGATGTCTAATGTTTATGATTGAGATCTATGACCTACACCAAGCAATCTCAATTCTAGTTGAGCCATCTTGAGGAAATATTCAGTTTTTCAATAGCTTCAGATGTCAAGAAATGAAAGCTTCTGTAAGCATCTGATTTATAGTTCTGGAAAGAAAAATTGAAATCTCATATACAGCCTTAGGAAACTTCAGTTGCAGAACAAAATCTCTGTTATAAGGAGGAAAAGTATTCCTGAAATAGAAACCTAAGGCTACCAGTTAAGGACAAAACCCTGCCCTATAAAGATTCCTGATTTCTTCATCATATATGGCATTAGTCCTGCTATGTGAGGTTTTATCCTATGTGTGGCTTCTCAGCTTATTCAACTCAACATCCTCTATGGTATTTTTTATGTCCTGTACAATTCCATAGCCATGATGATGTGATGTAACAATTGATGATCTTGTTCACAATCGAAGTTGTGAACAAGACCAATGTGAATTTTGATAGCTTATCCCTTGACAGGATATTTACTATAAAAGCACTTAATCTCATGCTGATAAATTTTGGCAAAGACCCTTTGGCTTTACATGTACTTCCTCAATGAAGCTTTTATTCTTGAAGTACAATTAATCAAGGTCTCTAGATCATTTCTTATCAGCATGAAAATAGAGGTACCCGAAAGAAAATGCATATCAGATTTTATACCTCAACAAGCATGAAAAGCAGTAGACCATGGGTTTGATATCCTAGCTGCAATCTCATAAAGAATGGTTCTATAGAATACCCGAATGAGAAAGACTCCTCCTCATTATGGATTGAGTAATTAGATCCATTGGTAGTTGTAATCTAACAATTAAGGATCATACAATTGTCTAGAAATAATGTCATAGGAATATTTCTTCTTCTTGGTTGAAGAAGGACCATAATCCACCTTCAGAGGGAGCTATAAAATCCCTGATAACTTTGCTTGTCCGATTTTTGATGAGAGCAAGGCATGACCACTAAGTTTAATAACTCTAATGATCTGCATAGAAGTTGCATAATTATAGCACATGGAGCTAAGGATTAATAGTAGGTTGAGAATGATTTGATGGCTATAAGCAAGCATACTTTCCCAACATTCAGAGGGAGATATAATGTTTATTGATAATGCCTGTCCATCAGATACTGATTCACTCATTTGTAACTATAAGATCAAGATTATCTTTCTTCAGAAAGAGGTCTGAAATCATAGTTAAACTCTATTAAGAGGGTCTCTGTTGAACATTGAGCTCTCGGAGCTCCTTGGAGATTGAGGTAATTATAGATCTATGACTAACCATAGGGTGAGTGTTTCACCTTCCCCTAGTGGTGCGCTATGTACAGGGTGAGTGGTTCAACTTCCCCTATGATACTCCATTGTGACTGACATGTGTGTAAGGTGAGTGGTTCACCTTCCCCTACCATTGCGGACACGTGTGTAGGGTGAGTGGTTCACCTTCCCCTACTATTGATGGCATATGCATAGGATGAGTGGTTCACCTTCTCCTATGGAATATGAGCAGGATGAGTGGTTCACCTTCTCCTACAGATACCCTAGTGAGAGATGCATTTTGGCCTCTACTTCTAGACATGTCATTGGGATGTGGTTCATCCTTTTCCCACCTGTATGATGCTTATTCCCTACGATCTATGATTGACATGTTGGTGGGATGTGGTTCATCCTTTCCCCACGTAGGATCCTTCCTATTGTTGTTGGTTTGCACGCGTGTAGGAAGTTGTTCATCCTTTCCCTACTCTCGGCGTTTTGCATGCTTGTAGGAGGTGGTTCATCCTTTCCCTACATATGTTTGTGATATATATTTCGTAGGATGTGGTTCATCCTTTCCCTACATGTGGTTGTGATATATGTTTCATATTTTCCCTACATGTAGTTGTGATATATGTTTGTAGGATGTGGTTCATCCTTTCTCTACATGTGGTTGTGATGTATGTTTGTAGGATGTGGTTCCTCCTTTCCCTACGTGTGATTATGAGGATGATGTGATATATTCTTTCCCTGTTGATGTTCTTGCATCATCCTACCCATGTAGTCTGGGACACATGGGAAGTACCTCTCATCTAGCCAATGAGTTGGGAAAAGTGGTTTGGGACCATAACACTACCGATGGGCGCATCATGTACTGACGTACTCCCTATGTCTAGGATATATGATGTTTCTTCAAATTGATCTGGTATCAATGGAGGTTATACCTCCAAACTAACTTGTGTATGTGGAAAGTGGAAGGTCTTGCGACTCACTCTCGATCAATTCTTCTTCATTATTACTTCATGGTTCAGTAGAGAAGAGCAGAGATGATCGAGATGGTATATAATGTTTGGATGGCATGATGATGGATGTATTGTCAAGTGGAATTCTCCTTAGTTGAAAGGGAGTGATTAGGGCCAAATTCCATTTTCGACAACTCCAATTGGGAAGATAATTGCGGCATTGAATTCCTCTCTTCGATAGGACCAAAATCGATATATCGTTTGTCTCATTTGGACAAGCGAAAGTGGGATTTTAATTTTATCCTCCCTCACAAAATTTAACAATTTCATCCTTCACCTTATGTTGGCTCAAGTCATCTCAATAAGCCCAAGAGACACGTCTCTTCATCTTCCATCGAATTATATATATAGGGGAGCCTTATCCCTCATTTGTACACATTAAAAGGGCTTGATATACGACTGTTGCAACGAAGGTCTTCAAGGAGGACAGAGGAAGGTCTATTGCTGGGTTATCTTCTGCACTAGGGCTGAGTCTTCTAGAGATGGTCAACCGCAGGTATGGAGTATCTTGTTTGGGCTATCTCTCTCTTGGTTTCTCATACTCTGACAGACCGAATTATTTTTTGGGATATTTTCTGAAGGATAAACCATCTCCTTATGAGGCTGTATCACAGTCCTGTTATTTCAGTTAGGGTTGCTGTGTATATCTCAAGTAAAGGAGGTCGAGATGCCTATCATGGTCATAAACTCACTCTAATCGAATATCCTTATATATTAAGGTTAGCTGTAGTCATGAGGAGTCCGTGTTTTGGATGGATATCATTAATTCTTGTGTAGCCCTAATCAATCTCAGTATTTTTATGGATGACTATATGCAACCCTAACCAAACTTATCCTTTCAGGTATCTATTGTTCATGCATAGATTACAGTTGTGAATAGATCACTATTTTGAATATTCTTAAAGGCTATTATGATATGAGTCAGTATTGACTTTGAACCATTGTACTTTCCTCTCTATCTCTACTGAAAATTTGATGATTAATAATAATAAGATTTGATCAAGGGTTTTCCGCATCTTGGGGTTTTTCCCTGGCTTGTGCCATATTCTCGTATCTTTCTATCTTGGCTTGTCTTCAACATCTTTCATTGATGTTCTTTCGTTAGTTACTGTCATATAATGTTTTATGTGATTACTAATGGATTAATGGGCCTATGGTTGAACGAAGTATCTAACCTGAGAAAAGAACATGTTTACTAAAATTAACAAACAACTTCTCCAATAGGTAGAAGATCATTCTTGATTTCGGTAATCCTCATGAAGTTGGATTGGATAGAATCCGCTCTATCCATCTTGATTTCTTTCAACTTGTTCTTGAGAAAGAGCATTTGATTTGCATTGTTTACTTTGAACATCCCAACCAACTTATCATACATCTCCTTAGATTTTTCCAAATCAGAAATATAGACAACCAAATTCTTTTGAATGGAATCAATGATAATTATTTTAGCTTTGACTTCACCTTTCTTGTACTTTGTCTTTGCAACAACAGGTGCATTTAAAGGAGGCTCCACCACTTTTCCCTGCACATAGTCCATAACATCACTCTCTTCTAAAGTCAAGTCCAAAGTCATATTCCATGCATGATAGTCGGATTTGTCCTTGAGCTTGTCCTCAAATTTGAAGTATGATATAGTAGTCGTCGTTGAAGCCATAAAAATATTATTGTCCAAAAACTCTTTCTTAGTGATTGCTTTTCTCTCTGTTGCTTGGGCTTTGTCTTCACCTGGGCTCTGATCCCATGTTAATTTTAGTTAACAATGGTATATTCCTTGCTTAGCACAATTACTTCAATGTTTTTTAAGCAACCCAATAGAAATTTCAATTGAGATTTCCAGTAGCAATCACATTAACCATTAATCACATTGACAGTAAAAGTAGACAAAACATGAAACAAAATGCAGAAGACAAGCCAAGACAATAGAATACTAGATTTGGCGGATGCCAGGGAAAAAACCCAATGTGGGGAAAACCATTTGATCAATTCTTCTTATTATTATATCAAAAGTTCAACAGAGAAAGAGAGAGAGTACAAAAGTCAAATTGACTTGCTGTTAATTTTGGGGAACTAGGTCCAAACTCTAGGTTGCACTGCTCATATGATGATGATTATATTTTTGTTGGATTCCTCTTTCGGAGAGGTGCAAGATTGATATAAATATCATCTTGTTTGGATGAGAAAAACATATATTTTGATTTTATTTTCCACACATGTACAAGGTCGGCCTTAATTCTAATACATGTGTCACACACCCTCACTGACTGATATAAATTGGAGAGAGATGATCTCCATTTCATCATCATCTTATCACACACATTCCTCGAGATTTGATTGGTTCATACAGCCTAGAAGAGGCTTCTCTCTCTCCCACGTGTAAATATGGATGACGCTGAAATATGGATGCCAGAAATGGATGTTTGAAATCTGGATGCCAGAAATATGGATGATGCCGGAAATGGATGCTGGAAATATGGATGTCGAAAATATGGATGCCAGAAATGATGTCGGAAATCTGGATGTCGAAAATGGATGCCGAAAATCTGGATGAGGGATTCTTTTGTTGACTTGCGTTGACTTTTGGAGCTACCTTTAAGGGGTGTGTGTGACACTTGGAAGGTTGGTTGATCTAATGTTGAGAAAAAATTTGCTGGTTGATGCATCCTGTTGACTGTTGTAACGCACATCACTCTCTATCTTTGCTGGACAAGAAGAATTGTAAAATCTGATCTACATTATTTGGCTTGTCTTCTGTTGACCTATTATTATGTTCTATCAGTATTTTACTTTCATGTTTATGTGATTGCTAAGTTGAATTGGGCCTATAAGAAAGATTGAAGTAAAACTACATTAAGCATAGAACATACCATGTTTATCTAAAATTAACATGGTATCAAAGCTGAGGTGAAGACAAAGCCAAAGATAGCATGAAAAGAAGTCACTGAAGAAGAAGTCTTGTCAAGGACCAATGGTCTGATGATAAGTTGACTGACAAGTCTGATTATCATGCATGGAAGATGTCCTTGGATTTGGCATTATAAGATCAAGATGTCATGGATTATGTGCAAGGGAAGATTCATGAGCCTCCATCATATTTTATGAGGCTCAGAGAAATCAAGATTGATATCCTTGGCATAGGAGAAGAAGTAGCTGATCAAGAGCTCGTCCTCATTTCTCTTGGAGGACTTCCCCGAGACTGAACGGAGAGAGACCATCCCTCTAATGGAAATAGAGGTGACCCTACTACCTTCGTCGCTCATGTAGAGAAGAACCATGGTGGCCCGAGAAATCAAAACCATGGTAGAGTGGGGCCCAAAGGAAGGAAGGGAAGATGTTACACTTGTAACAAGTCTGGTCACTATGCAAGAGAGTGCCCCAATAGAAGGGACTCTCCCAGGGATGATGACAACAACAACTTCAGGGGGAATGGAAATCAATGGAACAATAGGTTCAAAGGCATAAGGAAGGCTCCCTCTGATCGTAGTGGAAATGGGAAACCTTTCAAGAGGTCAAGAAATTCCAAGTACGATGAGTCTAATGTTGTTGATAATAAGAAAAATGAATATATTATTGTATCTTCTCTCTCTATTCCATATCCTCCCGACACCCTGGATGTCTGGTTGATTGATAGTGGTGCTTCAAGGCACCTCACTTGTTATAAAGAAGCCCTCTCCAATTTGATTGAGAAGGATACTAATTTAGAAATTATCTCTGGAGATAATGTTTCATATCTCGTGAAAGGGATAGGGACTATGACCCTTCATCTATCTCAAGCTCAAGTTCTCCGTTTACAAGATGTGTTGTACATACTTGATTTGAAGAAGAACCTTGTGTCTATTTTGGCAATGGAAGACACATGGTTCAAGGTGGCATTCGTTGATGGAAAGGTATGCATTTGGAAGAAGAACTTCAAAGAAGATCTTACTATTGGTTTTAGAGTTGATACACTCTACCAGGTTGGAGGAAGCCCATTGCGGGATATGTCATGTGATAAAACTCTTTAAACATAGTTATGGCACTGCAGGTTTACACACCTTCATTACAAAGCCCTTCTCGAAGCAAGGAAGGTGGTCACAGGGATGCCCGAATTTAAAGATGATCATGAAGGTATATGTCAGGGTTGTGCCAAAGGGAAGCATACAAGGGGACCATTCCCCTCAAGTATTACAAAGACAACCGATATCTTGCAGTTGATACATTCTGATTTATCTAGTATGTTGCCCACAACATCCTTGGGAGGATGTTCCTATAACATGAATTTTACAGATGACTTCTCCCACAAGACCTAGATGTATTTTTTTGAAGAATAAGGACGAAGCATTCAAATGGTTTCGTACCTTTAAGGCCTTGGTGGAAAATCAAACCGAGAAGAGAATCAAATTTTTGAGGACTGACAATGGGTTCGAGTATGAGTCAAATGAATTCAACGACTTTTGCACTGAAGCTAGCATTAAGAGGGAGACCACAACTGTGTATACTCCTGAGCAAAATGGTGTAGCTGAAAGAAAGAACAGGACCATTGTGGAAGCTACCCACGCCATGCTATGTGGCCAAGGTCTTCCGAAGTTTTTATGGGGAGAAGCTGCGAACACTGCTGTGTATGTTCAAAATAAATACCCACATTCCGCTCTGGACTCCAAGATTCCCAAAGAAGTCTTCTCTAGTAAGAAACTTGATGTTTCTCATTTTAGAGGTTTTGGTTGTCCTGTTTTCTTTCATGTGCCGAAATAAAAGAGAAGCAAGTTGGATGCTTCTGGAAAGAAGGGAATGTTTGTGGGCTATAGTGAAACTTCAAAGGCATATAAAATCTGTGTGCCTGGTCAAAGAGAAGTGAAGATATGCCACAATGTCACCTTCGATGAAGAGGTTGCCCTCAAGAAAGCAAGAAATCTTCCTAGCTTAAAGGAAGATAAAGAAGATGAAGAAGCAGAGAAGCAAGAAGAACTGAAGGATGAACCAATGCCCGATGTTGAAGGATCCATGGATCCTATTGATCCACCTCCTTCAAATAAAATAATACCCTCATGGCTTAGGGTTACTCTCGAAGACGCTGAGAGACATATTTCCCCAAGGGGGACATTTCGTGAAAGAAAGAAGCCGAATAGATACCAAGGGTATCTAGCAGTTGTTAGCACTCCACCAGTTCTCCAAAGGCTGAAAAGGAGACCAACAAAGGTAACCACAAATCACTTTGACCTAGTAGCTATCCCTATTAGGCGTAGAGGGCTCTCTCAATGAGATTCACAACCAATTTGACTGGATAATGAAGATTTTAGGCTAGGTATAGCAAGCTCTAAGGTTTTTGAGTTTTAGGGTTGCCGGATGAAGGATGAGCTAAGGAAATAATGCAAGGGTTTAAGAAATCTTAGTTGCAGAAGCTTAAAAGGAGCAAGGTAGGTATATTTCAATGGCACTTTGGGTTTTTTTCGATGTAGTGTAGGGTAGAAAAATAGAGGTTCAAAATGGGCATGATCAACATGAATCCATGCCTTCATAAGATAAATAACAAAAGATGAAGTTCCTATCAAAATAGATCTTAAACTCTAAGAATTATGTTTATCAAACTCATAGGAAGATCACTGTAAGCTTAGATATGGAAAGAAGATGAATTAAAAATTCATAAAAGTGAATTACAGAGAAGAAACACTGCCATAAAATAATACCACATGAATTCCTCAAAAGGTGTTGCAACTGGTTTTTGTATTACTCCAGAAAATGATCAACGTACAATAGCTCCAATAGATTCTCCAACATATCTTTTACAATGACTCAAAAGGATTTAGATATAGGTTACAAAATCTTCCCTCACCTCTAGGGGTTGAATTCATGCTTTGTGGAGCTGAAACCAAGTTTTTCTCCAACTAAACAAAAAGCTAGGGAGGTTATGAACTATCTCCCCTTTTAGCTAACCAAATAGAGAAATCCTCTCCAAGAATTAATGAGAGGTAAAGACACCTATTTAACTCTATCACCATCCTTTTACATTCACTTTTAACCCTTTACCCTTTTACATTTACCAAGGTGAAACTGTCAAATGAAAATTACACAAGGTAATTACAAAGATTAATCAGGGAATTTCCAGAAGCACAACAAGTAACTTGTAAGGCCTTTTTGGGTGCCTTCCCATCATGTAAATTTGAAAAGAAGAGTTATTCTGAGTATTTGGTCAAGTGTCGATAACTCCAGGATGTGCAAGCAACAAAATTGGCTTCATTAAGCCTGCTAAAAGCTCCTTCTCCCAACATCACTCCTAGAAACACAACAAATGTTTGAAAATGAGGCAGAAAGGTGATTTTTGACCTCTTTTTTGCGAATTCCTTGAAAAATGAGCCTTGAGCCTGAAATATGACAAAATGGGTTCTCTGCATATTTAATTAGATTTCCAGAAATATAAACTTTTTATTTTTTGGAGGCCTGTAGCAAAAGCGCAGCGAATTTTGCTGCATTTCTGGGCAGAGACAAAATTGCCAAATTTATGGGTTTTCTGGAAAGCTAGGCCTCAAAGGTTGAGAGATATCTCACTAACCATGAAATATTTTGCAAAAATGAGAGACATTTTTGTTCTTTTGCATGTTAGGAACAAAAACCTCCTCCAGTTTCCCAAGATGCTTCTCTGATTGTCCACAATCTTCTTTGCAAAAAGGTGACTTAAACAAGACATTGCATGGTCAGAAAAATAGGTCGTGAAGACATGAATGGATCTCTAATTATGTAATACATGTGTAAAATATGAAGTAGGTTATTGTATTTTGATATCTTAGGAACAAAAACCGCCTCTAGTTTCCCAAAATTCATCTTTGTTTGGCCACAATATGTTTTGCAAAAATATGACTAACTAGGACATTTCTGGAAAATGTGTCTTCAAGGATTTTTTCAAATTTCCCAAATTTTCTCCAAATTTCCTCAAAATTTCTCTAATGATGCCAAATAAGGTGTTTTATGCTATCATGGATGTATAAAAAAGTAGGTCCAACTTACCCTTCCTCTTTTGACAAATTAGGGTTTCCTTTGTATTGTGATTTCAAGTAGGGTTTGTACTACTCAAGGTCTAGGTTCATGCCTTTGAACCAATAATCACCATGGTTTGGTATCCATGTAGCATGAGATATGGTATCTACTGAGAATATGAAATAAACATTTGCAATGATGGCCTTTTCTCCTTTCAAAGTGGTGGTAAACATATCTGTGAGTTTCTCATGAAAACCTACCTCCTCCACTCTTTGAAAAAACCCTAAACGATTGACATCTTCAAAGCACTTTCTGACGAATGGCGAGGAGGTGATTTCATTACAGTTGGAGGCTCAAAACTCAATGTATTTCCTCCTTTATACTTATTTCTCTCAAAGGGGGTGGTATCACTGTCCATAGAAACAAGAAAACCCTAATGAAGAAGAGCAAAAACATAATATTTTTGCTAGGTCTATGAATGAGATGCTAATATAAGTTTGGGATTGCCTAAATTTTTGAGGAAATTTAGGGGGAGAAGGAATGATGTTATGAAGTAGGGATAAGTGGCCTTTTTGAATTTGTGTGAAGGGAAAGGGATTAAAAGGCCAAAACACAGGCCTAGGGTTAAAACAAGGTAGAAATTAGGATTTGAGTGGAGTTTTTGGGAAAAATAGGAATTGGGTGAGGGGAAGTTGTGTAAATGATTCAAATGAAGTGAATGAAGGTGTAAAAAGTGAGTTTCAGGATTTTCAAATTGAAAAAATGACCATAAACACTTTCTCTAAATTGAATTTAGAAACCCTAGCTGAAAGAGTGAAGTTTTTTATGCTTTTAAAACCGATGAAGAAGGGGATGATTCTCTTTGCTTACTTGATTACAACTTGTGGATGATCTTCAAAAACTTGAAAATCCCTTGCCCAAAAATTGCCTTTAGAAATCCATGCCCCGCCTCCTCGCTCAGATGCGCAACAATGGTCTAGTGTAGAGTTAAGTAAAGTGTGTTTCTTTACTATGTACACTTGTAACTTATAATCTGACGGTCACGATTTGTAGTGATCCGACGGTTCACTCTTCCTTGGTATTAACGACTCTTGATCCGTGGCTTAACACTCGATTGGTCCATGATCTCTATTTAAAGAGCGTGGAGGGTCATTTTTCTGGTAACCATTTATGAGAGAAACATGTGTAACTTTTCTTTTTATATTAATAAATCTCCTGAAGTGGTCACGTTGGCTCATGCCGTGGACTGTTTCCCTCTTCGAGGGTTTTAACCACGTGATATACTGGTATACTGATTTGTGATTTGTTTGTGAGTGTTAACCTTTTCGGGTTTGATCTAAAGAACTTACCCTGTAAATTCCTACATGGTATTAGAGCTATTGTGAGGGCCGCATCTGTTGTTGATCCAAATTTGAAGCCAGTTTGATTGCGTGCGACTGTCATTTTCTAGATCTACTATTTTTTAACCTTTTTTGGCTTGGAGAACGAATCTATTTTGTCCGGAGCGTCTGTTACAGTGAGGAACCCCTTTTTTTTCATGCGAAAAGGTTGTCGGTTGCCCAAGTTATATCATTTTAGATCTGGAGTTATAAAGTATTTGTTTTGCAGTTATATTTATTAATCATTTTGTTTATTTCAATTCCCTCTGTTTATTTTAGTTTAAATTTTTTCTATTGTTGGATCTATACCCTCTTCTCTGTGTATGCTCTTTGCTCTGTGCTATGTGCGATCTTGGCAAATCAGAATCAGGAAGACGATTTTTTTTGCCACATATGCTCTTTCCCCGCACTTTTGTGCGATCTCGGGAAATCAGAAATAGAAAAAAAATGATAGTTTTCGGTAAGGCTAACCGAAAATATAACGTTTTGTTGTAAGGGTTGTATTTCGTTTTTTTTTTTGTGCTTGGATTTTGTGTTTTTTTTGTAAGAAAAAGCACACACATCGAAGAGTAAAAATAAATAAAAAATTCTTTCCTCCTTTCAAACAATTACAGAATCCTTTTACTAGCTCACTTGGTGTAAAGTTAGTCTATGAGAATAGAGGTCTTGGGTTCAAGTTGTTGAAAAGTGTAACTAGGTCAGTCTTCATGTTGTCTATGTAATTATAAAAGAAGAAGTCAAAATAATAAAATGTATTTTTGTTGAGCAAGTTTTATTCATTAGATAAACTTCTTCTTGATGTCTATTAGGTTTGAGTCTTCTAGGCATAGAATGTAACTAAAGTATCATGAAGGATCTAGTCATTAGTATATGCTCCAGATCTTGTCATAAGCCTTGTCTCTCGTGCAAGAATCTATGGGAGAAATGCCTAAAAACAATCCTCTCTCAAACGCTAGAAAAACGAGCTATTCTAATATGCTATAGTCGGCCTCCATTCTATTTGATAAGTCGGCCTTCAAGCCTGCTGACAGGTCGGCCTAAAATTAGAACGATAAACCAATGTAAGTATATGTTCTACGACTCATTTTGGAGACAAGTTTTTCGGGGACATAAAGGACAATTTTGCGGATTAAAAGGAAGATGTTTCAATGCGAATATTTCTGGGAAAGTAAAACAGAGCCTAGATACATTTGTGGATGTTTCAGTACAGATATGACGTTAATTCTATATATGTAAAACAAGGCTTGTGACACCTTTGTGAATGTTTCATTGCGAATGTTTTAGTAGATATATGATGTTAATGCTATATATGTAAAATAGAGTCTGTGATACATTTGCGAATGTCTCAGTGCGGATAGGACATTGATGCTATATACGTAAAATAGATTCTGGATTACATTTGCAGAGCTTACCTGAAATATATCTGATATATTTGAGACAGAATATAGTGTGAGATATAAGGTAAATATGAATACAGACTTACGGATAGTGCTGAGGTGAATTGCGGATAAAATAGGAGAAGGTATGAAATTTCAGTGCGTATCTCAGGCAGGAGCCAGCTCAGAGATCAAGTGTGTTTGTGGACTGTTTTAAGAAGATTCAGTGCGGATATATGAGAAGGTTGTTCAACATACAGTTTGATAGTGATGTCGTCATTCTATGCAGCAAGTAAAAATATTTAAAATACATCAACTTCGGATTCCAAAGCTATATGAAGGCTGAGCAGAGATCAGAAGAAGAAAGGCAGCTTTAAAATGTGAGGAAGGTAAATCTAAGATTTACCTTCCTAACTACAGAACAATGCAGATTGGTGACTAAGAAAATAATCAAGTTTGAAGAAGTTGTGACAAGATCTTGGAAGTGTATCTAGGTCAAGGGTCTTAGTCATGGTCATGGTACTTGTCATTTGAAGATCTATAAGGAGAATTCTTTGCGGGTTTTCCTCTCCAAGAGGGAGAGGTTTTGCCCTGGCTCTAGGAGCCTAATTGTGTGTCTCATGCATTTGGATAATTGACTTGATGAAAGACTAACTAAGCTAAAGAAAGGAAAGACATAAGTAACTTAAGCAAGCTCACAAGTAATTATCAAGAAGAGAATTTGTAATAATCTCTAGCCCTCCAAATTCTCAACATGGTATCAGAGCTAAGGTGCTAGAAAGGGGATAGAGACACTCAAGGATCAAATTTAAAGCAAGGTGAAAGATTGAAGAATCAAAACCAAAGAAGGAAGTCTACACCGCAGTTAGGATCTTAGTATTAATGAACAAAATTGGATCATAGTATACAAAGAAAGGATTTCCACAGTGAAAGAAATAAGACATTTTGGCATTAAAGGCAGTATTATGGTACCATATTAAATACGCCCGTAGTTTGTTTCCATCTCAAAGTGTTGCCATCAAAAGCTTCAAGGAAAGTTACCTATCATCCTTGATCTCTCAAGGAAGCAGCAAAACATCCTCATCAATCACCTTCAAAAGGGAAGCTAGATATAAAAGCTTTGACATCATTCAAAGGAAGCTTCAACCATCTTCAAAATAATCAAGCTGATAGAAGAAGAAAAACATCTACTCAATTAAGTATATCTATGAATTCATACGAATCTATTAAAATGTCTTCTTTGCAAAGAAAGAAACAAATTGGTTAGGGTTTCAAACTTTCCTGCATAGAAGACAAGGACAATGAAGTCATGAAAAATTAATGAAGGGAGATATAAGAGCCCAAAGGATTCTTACAGAATCCATAAAAGACTGTATCATCTCTAATCTACTAAATCTAGAAATTGGTGGAGCTATTCTCTGTGAATACTGCAGGAGAAGAAATCTCTTTGATCAACTGCAGGAACTAGGAGAAGACTACAGTGGTGCTAAAAGCTCTATAAGAATAATGGGGAAATTTCACTTCACAATTATACAGGAAGATAGAAGTCACACCATTCCACGATTTAGGGTCTCTATGTAAATAGAGGAAACAAGATTGAAAGCCAAAACTATTATAGGATTACGTGAAGGAATCAAGCCTTTGTAGCCATGTCCAGGAAGAAAGGAAGATTCGGTAAGTTTTGGTCATCAGAGTAAAAGAAGAAATGTGGATGAAGCACGATGCCTGGGATATGATGAACTTGGGCATTAAAATAGAAATTGTCTTTAATCTGAAAAAGGACAAGAGAAATAGGAAAGAAGTCCATGTCTCTGAAATGAGGAAAGGGCCTGATAAGAAAGAAGAAGCAAGGGATCTCCACTACAATTGAGATCATCTTCTCCTTTAAATAATTTCTGTTGGAAACAGTGTAGCATCCTGATGAAAGCATGTTAGGAGCTCCTAGTGAATCAGCTCCGGGAAAAATCTCTCTGATAGCATTACTAATGGAAAGCAGTCATCAAGAGCAAGGGTCATCATGGAAACATATTTTTGGGAGCAGGCCAAGAGAATGAAGCTCTTCATTCTTGAGAAATTGCTACAGGATGGCTCAAGGGAAAAGGGTATGAGGTATGTATATATTTATATGCTAACATTGGATGCCATGAAGTCTTGTCATATGGTTGCAGGTAATGAACTTCTGTATTTAGAAGTATGATCTACGGAGGAGTATCTCTCAGTGCACGATCATATGAAATCAACATAAAATTTCCTCATGGAATATGAGGTGGTTTTATATGAACGAGAAACTAGAGAGGTTGTAAGTTCCTGGGAATGGAGAATGTGCAGAAAGGAAGAGATCATGAAATGCAACCATGTCAAGAGGCAGTTATCATCCTGAAGCCAAGAAGATGTGACTAGGAGATCCCTTGGAAGGATATGTAGACTCTGACAGAAGTCTGGTAAATAAGAAGACCCCTGACAAAACATATCATTAGGAGATGTGTCAATCTGTATGAAGGATGTCGATGCCTACAGGAAGATGTCATGGTGAAATATCATCACTAAGGTAACTTTTGTTCTAAAAGTTCATATGCATATGTTTATCTGGACGAATTTGTGCAAGGCTGCTAATCGTAAGAAAGGATGTATGATCCTTGGGGATGATTCAAAGGAAAGTAGCATGGCATAACAGTGGACCAGATGAGGAAGGCTGATAAATCACTTTCTAATAGTGGACATGACTCGTGACTGAAAGTGATGGATGATCTGCGCCCCATGAAGCCAAAAGTTGAAGATTCCTCAATATCGAAATCCATGACATCGAGGGGAGGAAATCTTCATGAGTAGCTGGATTGCTACTGTAGGAACCTGGTTGATGAGGAGCCTGGTGGTAAGTTTCTTGCTTGAAAGAAACTTGAAATATGTCCTTCCTGTGTTAAGAGGGAATGACGTATGTGATTCTCTATTACATGTGTCATGCACTAGGCTAGGACTAACAACTGTAAGTCTTAGTGAAGGCCATGTGAAGAGAATGGATAGAAACATCATTCTGGTCTTCACCTAGAAGACAGAATGGAGGATTGGGTAATCATCTTGCATTTGATACTCTTTGAGAATGAGATAGGGTATTCAAGATAAGAGTAGTCGTGGACCGATATTCTTTGAGGGCTGTCTACCCAAGAGAAGAATAGTCCAAGAAGGTCATACTCTAGGAACACCTAGGTGGGGTATGTACCTTGGAGAGACAATGACTATGGTGTCTATTAATCATGTGTCTCACCAGCATTGTAGCCCATTGTCTCATTGAGAGATGGGGTTGTTAGTCAAGGCCTTGCACTAGGACAATGCTGGTTGATATGATGGTATACATATGCGATTACCAATCTGATTCTTCTTATGAGATTCTTCAGTTTGAAAGTGACCATGTACCTGTATGAATACCTCCCTAGTTAAGAGGGAGTGTTGAAAAGTGTAACTAGGTCGGAATTCATGTTGTCTATGTAATTATGAAAAGAAGAAGTAAAAAAAAAATATGTATTTTTGCTGAGCAAATTTTATTCATTGGATAGACTTCTTCTTGATGTCTATTAGGTTTGAGTCTTCTAGGCATTAATGTAACTAAAGTATCATGAAGGATCTAGTCATCAGTATATGCTCCAGATCTTGTCATAAGCCTCGTCTCTCGTCCAAGAATCTATGGGAGAAATGCCTACAAACAGTCCTCTCTCAAACGCTGGAAAAAGGACCTATTATAATATGCTATAGTCGGCCTCCATTCTATTTGATAAGTTGGCCTTCAAACCTGCTGACAGGTCAGCCTAAAATCAGAACGATAAACCAATATAAGTATATGTTCTACAGCTCATTTTGGAGACAAGTTTTTCGAGGACATAAAGGACAGTTTTGCGGATTAAAAGGAAGATGTTTTAGTGCGGATATTTCTGGGAAAGTAAAACAGAGCCTAGATACATTTGCAGATGTTTCAGTGCAGATGTTTTAGTACACATATGACGTTAATGCTATATATGTAAAACAGAGCCTGTGATACCTTTGCAGATGTTTCAGTGCGGATGTTTCAGTACAGATATGATGTTAATGCTATATATGTAAAACAGAGCCTGTGATACATTTGTGAATGTCTTAGTGCAGATAGGACGGTGATGCTATATACGTAAAACAAAGCTTGGATTACATTTGTGGAGCTTACCTGAAATATATATGATATATTTGAGATAGAATACAGTGCGAGATATAAGGTAAATATGGATACAGACTTACAGATAGTTCTAAGGTGAATTGCGGATAAAAGAGGAGAACAAAGTATGGATTTTCAGTGTGTATCTCAGGCAGGGACCAACTCGGAGATCAAGTGTGTTCGTGGATTGTTTTAAGAAGATTCAGTGAGGATATATGAGAAGGTTGTTCAGCGTAGAGTCTGATAATGATGCAGTCATTCTATGCAGCAAGTGCAAATATTTAAAATACATAAACTTCGGATTCCAGAGCTATATGAACTCTGAACAGAGATCAGAAGAAGAAAAGCAACTTTAAAAGGTTAGGAAGGTCAATCTGAGATTTTCCTTCCTCACTACAGAACAATGTAGATTGGTGACTAAGAAAATATTCAAGTTTGAGGAATTTGTGACAAGATCTTGGAAGTATATCTAGGTCAGCGGTCTTAGTCATGGTCATGGTACTTGTCATTTGAAGATCTATAAGGATAATTCTTTGCGGGTTTTCCTCTCCAAGAGGGAGAGTGTTTGCCCTGGCTCTAGGAGCCTAATTGCGTGTCTCATGCATTTGGATAACTGACTTGATGAAAGACTAACTAAGCTAAAGAAAGGAAAGACATAAGTAACTTAAGCAAGCTCACAAGTAATTATCAAGAAGAGAATTTGTAATAATCTCTAGCCCTCCAAATTCTCAACACAAGTCTCTTTCTCAAGCTTCTTTTTCTAAAAAGGTTTTGTTAAAGGGGCAGGATTTCTTTTTAAAAGTATAACTTCATCATCAAATTTCAACCGTTCCTGTAACTATTCGGCATCTACAACTCAATTTTTTCAAAAAGGCATAACTTCTTCATCCATAAGTCGTTTTTTGAGCCGATTTTGTTTAATCGGCCTAATTTTTCGAGATCTTTCCATTGGAGTAGTTAGTTTCAGCCCTTTACAGCTTCAGTTTTAAAAAAATGGAAAGCGCTTGCTCGGTTATTCTTAATAGCACCAATTATTTGCAATGGCTATCTCACATGGTAGATTTACTTAGAAGTAAAGGGTTTTATAGAATAGCCACAGGACAAGAAACTAAACCTACCAATGGAGATAAAGCCGCTAAATGGGAAAATAAACAAGATCAATGTTGGGCAATTTATTTGAACAAATTGTTGCATTAAATTATCGATCAGGGAAACTCGTGAGCTTGTGATGGTGCCAGCAATATATATGCAAGAGTAGGCAACTAACTCTATGTCTAACTAAATTATTTATGATTCAATATAATATGCAAGGGAAGAGGCTCCTAACTAAGGAGGTCCTGGTTGTCCTTCCCTATAGTATCATAGAGAAATCATTCATAAAACCAGAAACTTGAAATAAAGACAAGAGAATGAACTTTAATTGTTGTTCATATTCAAAGAGAGAGAAAGACTAACTTAGTCTTTTGATTGTCCTCTCATGTACTAATCCAAACTAAACTAAGATCCATTCATAAGCATAAGAAATGAAATGACTTGAAACATAAAAGAAAAAGAATGAATTTCAATTATCATGCAAATCAAATAGAGAGAGAGCCTAACTTAGACCCTTGGATATCCTCTCACATGTTGATAAGATTCTAATTTAAAACTCATTCATCAATCACAAACAAATCCTTAAACATCTAAGCAATGAAATGAAACAAAATCTAATATGAAATAAAATGTTTCTCTCATCCTTTTAGAGTGAGCTCAATTCCCTTAAGAACAAGACAAATTATTCCATATACTACATTAAGGAAACTTATATCTAAAACTACATAAATTCCATAAATTCATATTCTACATTAACACAATTTACATCTAAAACTACATAATGGAAATATATGAAAAATGAAGCTTTATTCTATTCCATCATTAATTGGATACAATGCTCTAAGAGTCCTCTTCTTGGAATGGAGGAGGTACTCCTATTTATACAATGAGATGAGATAACAAACTCATAATGATGATCCACTAATCTCTCTTTTAGTTCCATACATTTCTCAACCATCTAGACACATAACCCTATCCTCCATGATCTCCTCCATGATCTTTTCCATGAGGCTTATCTTATCAAATTCGAATTTGATCATTCAAGGCCACATAAAGATGCCCTGGAAGCTTCCTTTGTGCCTACACATGTCAACAAACTCATGCTAATTGTTAGGTATAAGTATAAGCATATTATTTTCTAAGTTTTAGCCATAAATTCACTTTAAAATATTAAGAATTAATAAACTTTGGAAAAACATAGTTATGACCCAATAATGAAGTGAATGTAATGATATGGAGGTGGAATGGAGGTGACATGAAGGTAAAATGTGAAGATATTGATGAATAATGGAGTGAAAATAGAGACTATTTTGAGGCCCAACAATCAAGCACGAGGGTTGATAGGAATGTCCATTGCTCAAGATCTTCGATTTCATATCCTTGGAAATTGAAACCTCGATGAAGCCCCCGAAAAGCTAAATACTCATGAATTCAAAATCAACCGTTGCCCACCAAATTAAAAAATGAGTTGCTTACTTTGGACCCCAATAATTTATCCTCTATTGAAGATTTTTTGTCCAAATTCAAGACCCTTAGACTTCTTTTAGAAGGTTGTAAGGTCAAAAAGGAAGATGGTAGCCTCATCTATTCCATTCTTGCTAAGCTTGGCCCTGCATACTCTGTATTTGTTTCCACGGTCTATTCCACTAGAGAAGCCATCATTTTTCAAGGAACAATCTACAAGAAGCCCTCTTTTGATGCCTTTTGCGATTCTTTGATAAGAGAACAAGAAAAACTCTTACACCTTGGTCTTATCACTTTTGGAAATGCTTTTAAGAAAGCCTTAGCAGCGCAACAACAACCATATCAATAGAATCCCAAGAAGCATTACCCTAAAAAGTATGGTCCTAAACCAAACAAGGGTCCTAAGAAATTTTAGCCGAAAACTGAAAAAACAACTCACCAAACTGATAAGGCAACTAAAGACAAAGGGAAGAAAATAGATAGACATTGCAACTTTTGTAATCGTGATGGCCATGTAGAGTCCAAATGTTTTAAAAATATGGAAGCCTTGGAAGCAGTAATGAAGAAGCACCACATCAATTTGGAGACCTCTATAACTTCATCTTCACGAATGGCACTTTCTTCTTGTGGTTGTCAAGCATCTGGTTATGCATTAAATGTATCTTCTTCTTCTCACTCTCATGAGTGGCTCATTGATTCTAGAGATTCTTACCACATGGCCAAAAATAAAGACATGTTTTCTTCTTTAAATGATTGTAACACCAAACATATTTATGTTGGTGATGATAGATCTCTTAGTGTTATAGATCTGGAATCATTAATCTAGATAATGGTCAGTTTAATGATGTATTATGTGTTCCTACCTTGTCATGCAACCTCCTATCTGTTTATCAGATAACTCATTTAGGTGAAGGGAAAATAATATAATTCTCACCTCATGATGTTGTAATCAAGGACCTCAAAGATCCTAGACATATTTTAGCTACTGACATTGCTGATGATTCCACAAGGTTGTATAAGTTTGACAACTTTGGGTCATCATGTCTTCCCTCCTTTTTTGTTGCTCATAATGATGAAGTGAGCAAACTTTGGCATGAGCGATTTGGTCACTTAAACTATGGCTCTCTTCCAACTCTATGTAAACAAAATATGGTGATAGGTCTTCCTATGGTATCTTGTCGAGATGGTGTTTGCTCCGGATGTGTACTCGGAAAACATCATTGAGATAGTTTTGACAAACATGCCTCTTGGCACGCTTCAACCTCTTTGCAGCTTGTGCACAATGATTTATGTGGTCCACTTCCTGTTGTTTCTTTCTCTGGTTGCAAGTACTTTTTAACTTTCATTGATAATTTTTCCAGATGCACTTGGGTATACTTCTTAAAACTCAGGAGTGAAGTTTTTGATAGCAGCCCAAGCTGCCAAGACCCACAATCCCTTCTATGATGCATATAAAAATGCATCGGTCATTTATACACAATATAATTCTCAATCTGGACAAACTCAATATTGCGGAAGCTTATTATTAAACCTCTGATTTAACTTTATAATAAAACCCAATTCACAAATCTTCATATATGGAGCTATCCCTCTTAATAAATTCTTGGTCTTAATCAAAATTTAAACCCAAATTTAAAATTTGACCCTCACCTCATGGGGCTTCGAATCAACATTCGAATTTTATAATTAAAACCATTATATAATGGCCCACTTTATGAAATGGATATTTATATAGGCATAAAATCCATGTTGGAAATATGATGCAAAGAGGTTGTCCTTGATGGCAAACTCCACCGAATGGAGATGAAGACATGCGACTGTTGACATGTGTTGTCCTTGATGGCAATCCACCCGATGAAGTTATTTCGACTTGATGGACTTGGTAACTGATGTTTGTTGACAATATGATGCTGAGTGTTGTCCTTGAAAGGCAACCCACTTGATGAAGATGATGACAACTTACTTAATGAAGTTGTGCTTGATAGAATATGTCCTTGATGAAGGAAATCTGATGTATCTACAGTGTGAACAGAAGGCAATGAAGAAAGGAATTCAGCATGTGCTAATTCTATGATGAAAAAGAGTATGTCTCTATTTATACGCGGATTGGCCTAGGGGAAGTCGCGTATGCACGCGGAAAGGAACGTTCCAAGTCGCGTATGGGCAAAAGCGCTCAAAAGTGCAAAACCAGGGGTAACCACCATGGTATTGACCCATTGTATTGGGTAATGATCCGCCTAATTGACCCCGTCCAGGTAGTTTTGGGCTCATGGTATTGTTTTGGCCCATGGTATTGAAAAAGGGGCTCATGGTATTGAAAAAGGATAAACCTATATAAGGAGAACAAATTCATTGTGCATAACATGAGTGGGGGTGCAAGATGTCTGAGCTTGAATGAATACTTCTCTCTGAAGTATATCTGAATGGAAAGGGTTACACTTGAATGATAAATCTGAATGTATGATGCACCAATGATGAAGAAGGAGATCTAGATCTGAATTGCTCTTGTATTTGCGAGATCTGATTATGGAAGGCTTAGATCTGTGATGAGGCGAACATCTAGGCGAACATCTGTCTGAAGAAAAGGGTTGAATCTGAGGTGAATGTCTGATATGATGAAGTATGCTGCTCTGTAATGTTTAAAGATCTATACGCTACTTCGCCGCGGAGGAAGCGCGTATATACGCAGATTCGCCGAAGAGAAAGCGCGTATGCGCAATAAAATATACACTGAGGTATACACTGGTTTGTATGGACGGAAGCGCGTATATACGCGACATCAGTGAAGGGAAAGCGCGTATGCAAACTAGGGCTTGCTGAAGCAAGGGGTATGAAATATCTAATATGTTCTACTATGTTTCTGCTATCTGATCTGTGTTGATATGTATCTGCTGGTGATGTATGTTTGTGCTTAAAAGTATGAAAAGGGTCCAGTATGAAAATATGATGAAATGTGGCCTGCAAGTGTTGTTCTATTGAAGTTGTTGGATCCAGTGTGAAAATTGATGAAACGTGGTCCAAGGTGGTGCTGAAGGTTGTAGCCTTCAGTCAGGGGGTTGTAGCTCCCTTCCAGGTGAGGCCGGTAAACGAGATCAGGGGGTCGTAGCTCCCTTCCAGGAGAGGCTGGTAAACGAGTCAGGGGGTCGTAGCTCCCTTCCAGGAGAGGCTGGTAAACGAGCGCAGGTGGGTGCCTGCGTGCTGGTCAAGTCTGCGCCAGCACATATGTTGTAAGATGTTTTCTCTATAATAAAATATTGAAGGCCGAGCAACTGCAGCGGTGGTTTTCTCCCGACTTGGGTTTCCACCTAAAAATCCCGGTGTTCATGTGTGATGCTTTGTGTGATGGTTTATTCTGTTCTTACTGCACATGTTTACTGTTTATAGAACATCTAATGAATGAATGATGGAATGATATAAGTGAAGAACTAATGGCATAATTATATCTCCGTGTATACGCGAGTTTCGTAAAGGGTATCAGATCCTCATTTACAATCCGGTTCAGAAAGTAAATACGTATGCATTTGTAGCTGTGAAAAAGTGAAAGTTTTGAATATAAAGAATAATCGATTCACCCCCTCTCAGTATTTTTCCCAACAATTGCTATCAGAGCAGGTCCTTGTGCAAAAGCTTGATCGCTTAAAGGAGATCTGTCGCAATGGGAAGTCAAGAAGGAGTAATGTCTATAAAGCCACCTCTATTCAATGGAAGCAATCTGATATTCTGGAAGGTACGTACAAAAACATATCTGCAAAGTCTTGGTGCAGATGTATGGGCAATCGTGGAAGAAGGTTATCAATACCCAGCAAGTATTCCTACTGATGCAGCTGAAAGAAAGAAGTATGAAATCAATGCCAAAGCAGTGAATGTCTTATTGGGAAGCATGTCTGAATCAGAATTTGCTAAAGTGATGCAGCTACATTCGGCAAAAGACATATGGGACAAAATCATTCTAAGTTATGAAGGAGACACAAAGGTAAAAAGTGCAAAACTCCAAACTCTTAGAATTGAATATGAAAATTTGAAGATGCATAGTGATGAGAGTGTTGCCAGTTTCTTTCTTTGTCTGGATGATATTGTAAATCGAATGAGAAATTTGGGTGAAACCATAACTGATACTACTCTGGTGGAAAAGGTCTTAAGATCATTGACTTCAAAATTTGACTCTAAAGTTTCAGCTATTGAAGAAAGGCAAGATTTGCAAACTCTCACTATTGTTCAATTACATGGTACTCTGACTGCTTTTGAAATGAGACAAGGAGGCCCTTCTCAAGTAAGAGAAGCCGCTTTTAAGGCATCTACAAAAGGAAAGGAAAAGGAAGTTGTCAAAGAATCCAGCTATATATCCGATGAAGAAGAAGCGAATTTCGTGAGAAAGCTCCAACTAGGTACTGGAAGATTCAAAGGTAAGCTTCCCTTCAAATGTTTTGAGTGTGGAAAAGTTGGTCATTATGCTGCTAAATGTCCTTATAGAGAAAAGCACGGTAAAGGGAAACAATTTGAAAAGAGAAAGAGTTATTATGCAAAAGAAGATGATGATGAAGTGTCCAGTGAAGATGAAGAAGATTCTGACCAAGATCTAAAAGTGCTCATGGCTAAGAAGCAAAAGAAGAAGGTTACTCGAGGAAAGGAGATATCTCAGAAATCATGTATAACAAAAATTGAAGAAGATGAAACAGATTCCGACGAAGATCTACAAGCACTCATGGCAAAGAAGAAAAAGGAGAAGGCCACTTGTAATACTCTTCTTTGTGCAAACAATAGTAAAGATAGTGAAAGTAAAGTTGTGGATCTAGAAGAAGCTCTCAAGATTAAAGAAGAAGAACTACAAAGTGCATACAATAAGCAAGAAACTATCTATAAAGAAATGATCTCACAAATGAAAGATCAAATAGAAATGCTGAATGAACAGATGGACAAGTATCAAAGGTTTCATACTTATGCATCCAATCGAATTAAAGATCTAGAAGCAGACCTTGAAAAATCAAGCAAGAAGAATGAAGGACTTGAAGCTGCAATCATTTGTCTTCAGGAAGATTTAGAAGCATCAAGTAAGAAAAATAAGGAACCTCTACAATCATTTGAAAAGGAAGGCCTTGAAGCAGAAATCATCTCTCTCAAAGAAGATCTGGAAAAATCAAATAAGAAGAATGAAGAGCCGCAACAAACATGTGAAGAAAATGAAGATTGGTTGAAAGAAGAGATTCTAAATCTGAAGGATCAAGTTGAAGATGGAAGAAGAAAAGAAGAAAGCATGACAAAGCAATGTCAAGCCTTGGAGGTTGAGGTAAACATTCTCAAAGGTAAATTGGAAGAAAAGGTAAAATTGTTGAGGTTTCATGATAGTACTAATATTCTGGACAATATTCTGAGTAATCAAAGGTCTCCTGCTATCAAACATGGTCTTGGTTTCCATGAAACTGTTAAAGGAGAATCTAGCTCACAAGGAAGTGCCAAAAATTCAGAAGATCTCAATGAAAAACCCGATGTGTTGAAAGAAACAAAAGATCAACCAACAATTATGAATTCTCAAAAGAATTCATTCAAGAACGTTGAATGTTTTAAATGTCATAATTATGGGCATGTTGCAGCAAATTGCAGGAGCAGATCATTTCAGCCACAAACAAACAAGTTCTACTCAGAAAGGTACTCTAGCTTCTTCAGGGGATATTGTTTTTCATGTAACAAGTATGGACATAAAGCAGCTGATTGTAAAAGGAGGAAGAATAGAAATACTCATTATGATTCTTATGTTTATTTCTCTAGTCACATGAGATGTTATGCTTGTAATAAGTATGGACATGTAGAAAAAGAATGCAGGATGAACAGATCTGGGAAAGTGGACAATTTTCAGCACACTGTTGGAAAGCTCAAGCAAATTTGGAAAAAGAAGGAGGACCGATCAGAAACGTAGGGAATTTAGACCCTACTACAGTCATCCGCTTCTGGAAGCTTACTTCTCTGATTGACTGCAGGAATGATGTGGGATACATTAGGAGATTTAGTAATGTATCGTCACAGGGGGAGCAATGCATGATGTCTCTCATGGTTGATTTGATCATTCTGGTTATATGTATTTCTGACAAAGCATCTGATGTGAAGAAAAGACAGGAACAGAAGGTAAATTTGCAGGAGGAAATGAAGGTGTGAAATTTTCTATATTTCACTTTCCATACGCGGGTTCTATGAAACAAAGTCGCGTATACACGCGAGTTCCAGCTAACACAGACGCGTATGCATTGATAATGAGGAAATTTATCTGATAGCTGAAGATCTGGAGCAGAGGTCCAAGGGGAGCATCAATCTGACTGCTGATGATTGCACTGTTAGCATTATTCTGGTTATACTCATGACAATGAAATAATGCATGGGTTCTTGTGTTGAAGATTATGGATGAAGCCTGGTAGCTTTATGATGAAGAGCATTCGTTGTTGAGATGAAAGTCTTATAATTCAGAGACAAGGACAGATCATGCAGAGTTTGTTACCGATGACTTGCTGTTGAAGGTGTTTCAGATTGCACAAGTTAAGGAAGAGCACTGGTTTAGGGGGAGCAGCAGGTTGAATACTAATGATTGCATTGTTGGAAATATGATTGCTTATTCTTTGGTCTTTGTGATACTCATGCTCAAATGATGATGTCTTGATACATAATTTATTATGATGAGTTTTTGAGCCCTGGTTACTGATAAATATCCTTTGTACTCACACATGGATGAGTTGGATGTCATTTGATTCAGAAATAAATCATGCAGAGTGTGTTCTATGGTTGAGAGATCTTTTTCCTACATATGTTACTTCATGTTAAATCTTGAAGATCATGGTGATGTTGGACCACATGGATGATTGCTTGACACCTATGTGAAGATGTTGTTCTGATATGAGAATCTCTCTTGGAAAGATTGTATTGATGCTGCAAAGAATCTGAAGGCTTGGTTACTATTATACTGATGCCACAACCGTTGGATGACGCTTGAAGACACAACTACATCGTTCTATCTATCTGTAGTCCAGGGAAGCATTCAAATGTCTCAGAAAGAAGCTGAACACTATCTTTGCCTCACAGAGAATCAGATCTGGTTGAAATTTAGAAGATGTCTTTGGATACGCGGGTTTCCTGAAACACAGTCGCGTATATACGCGAGTTCCTGCAAAGAAAACCGCGTATGACTGATTGCTGACAATTTTTGGTTGGTTCAGCTCTCTTCAGCACAGCTGCAGTGCTGTTTGGTATCTCTGATACTGTTTGGTATCTCTGGTGGTGTTCCAGTTCTCATAATTCTGTTTCTAATATTTTGATGAAGATGCCTTGATGATTTGTTGATGGAAGTTTTCAAGATGCACAAACTAAGGGGGAGCCTTAGTCTTTTGAAAAGATTGATTGGTTGCACGGATTCAGGGGGAGCATTGGCCTTGCTGAGTATAATGCATTGTTGGCATTATGTTGATTCTGAAATATGTTCTCTTTCTTGAGGAATTTCTGGTGTTGGTCTTAAAAGTTATATTTGTAGTTTGGTGTAAAGGTCTTGTTGAGACTCATGATGTAAATTGCAATATTCAGTCATGTAAGGACTTGTCAAATTTGTAAACCCACTTGGTTGGGTAGCTGAGTCAAATTTTGTAAACCCACTTGGTTGGGTAGCTGAGTTGAAATGTGTAAACCCACTTGGTTGGATATTTGATGTAAGTATGAGTCTTTGGTGATAGGAAGTTCATAGAGTCATGTACTTCATTGAAAAATATGTTTGAAGATTCAGCATGAACTCAGGGGGAGCTTGGTCACTTCAATATACATCAGATCTGCAGAACGCTTCTTCTACATGAGGAGAAAAGGGGGTGAGTATGTTGGTTTTGATCCGCCCGTTGCCCTTGATGTCAAAGGGGGAGAGTGTGTTGGTTTTGATCTGCTGGTTTTGTCCTTTGCCCTTGATGTCAAAGGGGGAGAGTGACATGGTGTTTGAATGATGCCAAAAATGGAGAGAGTGACATGGCAAATAGGGAGAATGACATGGTGTCATTGTATTCTTAATGTATCTATCTGTTGTGGTAACCAAACACCATCGTGGTTGCCATCAAGTCCAAAGGGGGAGATTGTTGGAAATATGATGCAGAGTGTTGTCCTTGATGGCAACCCACTGAATGGAGATGAAGACATGCGATTGTTGACATGTGTTGTCCTTGATGGCAATCCACCTGATGAAGTTATTCTTGACTTGATGGACTTGGTAATCTGATGTTTATTGACAATTTGATGCTGAGTGTTGTCCTTGAAAAGCAACCCACTTGATGAAGACGATGACAACTTACTTAATGTAGTTGTGCTTGAGAGAATGTTCCTGATGAAGAAAATATGATGTTTCTACAGTGTGTACAGAAGGCAATGAAGAAAGGAATTTAGAATGTGCTCAAAATATAATGAAAAGAGTATGTCTCTTTGTATACGCGGATTGGCCTAGGGGAAGTCGTGTATGCACGCGGAAAATAACGTGCCAAGTTGCGTATGGGCAAAAGCGCTCAAAAAGTGCAAAACCAAGGGTAACCACCATGGTATTGACCCATTGTATTGGGTAATGATCCGCCTAATTGACCCCGTCCAGGTAGTTTTGGGCTCATGGTATTGTTTTGGCCAATGGTATTGAAAAAGGGGCTCATGGTATTGAAAAAGGAAAACCTATATAAGGAGAAGAAATTCATTGTGCAAATCATGAGGGTGGGTGCAAGATGTCCGAGCTTGAATGAATACTTCTCTCTGAAGTAGATCTGAATGGAAAGGGTTACACTTGAATGATAAATCTGAATGTATGATGCACCAATGATGAAGAAGGGGATCTAGATCTGAATTGCTCTTGTATTTGCTAGATCTGATTATGGAAGGCTTAGATCTGTGATGAGGCGAGCATCTTGGCGAACATCTGTCTGAAGAAAAAGGGTAGATCTGAACTGAATATCTGATCTGATGATGTATGCTGCTCTGTAATAATTGAAGATCTATACGCTACTTCGCCGCGAAGGAAGCGCGTATATACGCGGCTTCAGCGAAGAGAAAGCGCGTATGCGCAATAAAATATACACTGTGGTATACGCTGGTTTGTGTGGACGGAAGCGCGTATATACGCGACATCAGTGAAGTAAAAGCGCGTATGCAAACTAGGGTTTGCTGAAGCAAGGGGTATGAAACATCTGATCTGTTCTGCTGTATGACTGCTATCTGATCTGGGTTGTCTGAATTGGTATGTATCTGTTGATGATGTATGTTTGTGCTTAAAAGTATGAAAAGGGTTCAGTCTGGAAATATGATGAATCGTGGCCTGCAAGTGTTGTTCTATTGAAGTTGTTGGATCCAGTGTGAAAATTGATGAAACGTGGTCCAAGGTGGTGCTGAGGGTTGTAGCCTTCAGTCAGGGGGTTGTAGCTCCCTTCCAGGAGAGGCTGGTAAACGAGATCAGGGGGTCGTAGCTCCCTTCCAGGAAAGGCTGGTAAACGAGTCAGGGGGTCGTAGCTCCCTTCCAGGAGAGGCTGGTAAACGAGCGCAGGTGGGTGCCTGCGTGCTGGTCAAGTCTGCACCAGCACATATGTTGTAAGATGTTTTCTCTATAATAAAATATTGAAGGCTGAGCAACTGCAGCGGTGGTTTTTTCCCGACTTGGGTTTCCACCTAAAAATCCTGGTGTTCATGTGTGATGCTTTGTGTGATGGTTTATTCTGTTCTTACTGCACATGTTTACTGCTTATTGAATATCTGATGAATAAATGAAGGAATGATTTAAGTGAAGAATTAATGCCATAAATAGATATCTGTGTATACGCGAGTTTCGTAAAGGGTATCCGCGTATATACGCAAGTCTGGTTCAGGAAAGTAGCGTATGCATTTTAGAAGCAGAAAAAGTGAAAGTTTTGAATATGCAGTAAATACTGATTCACCCCCCCCCTCTCAGTATTTTTCCCAACACTCCATAGTATAAACCTTTACGGCCTCAACTTACCTTTCCATCATTCATCAAATGTGTCCACCATTCTGAATGTTGTGATACATTATAATTTCGCTCACCATCCATTAACATATATTTGCCATGTTAACATTCCAACCTTGGTTTAAAACCCCAATTATCAACATAACAAATATTCGACCACAGCAAATATAACTCACCATAGATTTGGACCCACACCAATACAAACCATCGCATCAAAACAATAATACATTTGGGCCCAGCGTTTCTTACCTTGACTTAACTTCCCCGCAGCTTTCAATGTGAGCTTCTTCGGATCATCCACTTTCATGATCGAACAAATATCACATTTGATTAACATCGGTGTCTTATCGCTCCAAAATCACGCGATATTCGTGGTTTTAGAATACCACCATCGCTACGTGTTGAAGGTTGAACACTATTGCGTTCCTTCATGAAAATACCAGTTACCATTCAGAAGCTGCGCGAGACCACCTGTTTGTTGTTTTCAAAACTGCTCTTTCTATTCATCGCTTCTGGTTCCACTTAACTCATGATTCCGCCCTCTTCCTTGACTGCTAATTCCGCATGAAATACTTTAAAGTAGCTCCTCTGCGTCCTTGAGGTTCCATACTCCATTCCGACTTCATAGTCCCAGTTTACTCGTGGGTTAATTCAATATTCTGAACAAGTTTTAAGGACCTCTGCGCCTTCGCTTCATTTCAAGTTTCGAACAACCCCACTTGTGAAATGCAATTTGTTCACGATATCTTCAAACAACACTTCACCTTTGTTGTTCCATCGATTCCTTTGTGCTTTCATTCGGTTTCATAGCTCCAATTTAGCGTTGCTTCCGGATCCATACCAATTATGAATCTGCCTCTCTTAAATATGAGATTTTTTTTACGATTTTATCGATCTCATTCTGCATCTGCACCATTTCCTTATTAATTCCAGTTCTATGCCAACATACAGATCAAACAATCCTTGCATGTGAAACCACAACACGTAATCACTCCGCGTATATATATTGTGACGGGAACATATTTCTTGCCTTCATTCAATTGGGCCGAATATCAAATTACAAAGTCATATACCTAATGTCTAATTATGAATTAAAAATTCATATTCCCTCCTGTGTCATCGATCCTTTCAGTGATCGATGACTGCAATCTCCTCCAATCTTCTTCAGAAGTGTATGTAACCCTTATTGCAGAGTTTTAATCAAACATATGCTCATAACTTGAGTATTCCTCACACAGATGTAAATCAATCAATGCACATATATCTACACACTTTTAGATTGAATTTTCTCCATATATATACAATCAATCAATCACAAATAATTCCTTTCTTCTCTTAGGCCTGATTTTCTGATAATTGGCCTTTCAGCCAATTTGCTCATAGGCTTACAAACAAACCTCTGTTTGTTAAAACCTACTTTCTACTCCTATCTTCTACTACCTTTGAGGCTTATTATCTTTATACAAAATATGATGAACCAATTTAGGTTCAGATCCTTCATTAACTCAACAAAATCCTTAAAATTATGAAATCTATCTTTTATCCTAAAAATCTTCATAAAATCATGGAACTGATTCTAACTTAAGATTTACAATAATTTCTAAATCTTTCAATCCTTATGAATTTCAACTATCCTATTTCCCTCATGTTCTCCAATCATTAGAGAACATTTACAAAATCCTCTCAATAATTAAAATCACTCAAAACCCATTAATAATTACATAAAAAATCAGTATTCTTTTAAAAACTCAAGACCCCCTATGTCTATTAATTTACAAAGGATTTTCTTGAACCTAATGCCCCTGCATCAGACTCCCAAGGTTAAAAATAATCATGATCTCCTGATCATGTGCTTTTAGTCCTTGTCTCCCTGGATCCCACACTTTGTTCTGTAATTGATCATCTGTTGTTTTTTCCTGCTTTTCTCCAGGTCTCCATATTTTATGCTACCTTGTTCCACTGGCTGCACTTTCACAATCTGTCATTGTCTTCCTTCTGTTGCTGCTGCTTTTATTTCTCGCTGTTGTCTTCTTCTGAGACACTTTCATCATTATCTTTCTCATTAGTTCAATTTATCTGTCCAATAAATCTTCTAATTGCTGAATTCTTTCACTCTTTAATTGCTGATCTTTTATTCTTACTGCCACCCTATCATCCTTACCCTCTTGTTTTCTGCAATTATTAACTTCCTCCAAATTGTCACTTATGACAATTTCTTTGTCTCCTTCCTTCAACAATTCATTGGACTGGTACATAGTGTACTCTCTTCTGCTATCTTCATTCCCTTGCATCTTCACATTCTGCAATTCCCAATATTGAAATTGAGATTTCTCTGCCTGCACTGAATTCTAATTATTCAGCATAATTTCCAGAAATTCAATTTCTTCATTCCATGGATTAAATAATTCCACAAAATTTTCTTCCTCTTCCTTCATTTGAATGTTCCACTGTGTCAGATTTTCTCTAGCATCAACAAAACCTGCATTCATAAAACAATTATTAAAACAAAATCATAAGGCTTCAGTGCCTTTCTTTCCTCTACCAGCATTTCAGTATGTTGTCCTAAAATTTCCTCTTCTATCAGCACATCAGTATGCTGATTCATTCTCCTTAAAGAATTCTTTGAATAATTCTCAAGACTGTCAACAAGTCTCTCTTTCACACCATCTGCTTCCATGATGTTTTCCTGTTCTTGTTCACTATAGTGAACCTTGCTTTCTGCAATCTCCCTATCATACTCTGAGTTTTCTAACAAATATTCTAGCAATGCAATTTATTTTTGGCATTTCTAAAGTGTTTCATCATCATTTACAATTCCTGCATTTATACATAAATTTTCAGTTTGAAAATTACAAAGTTCAACAGTCTCAACTACTATTTTACATATCAGTGCTTCAGACTGAATCTCCTCTCCTTCTTTCACAAGAATTTCTTCTTGTGTTGTAACAAATGTATCACTGTCTCCCTCATTCAAGAGACATTCTTCATCATTTCTTTCTGTTTCAGAGTATTTATATTTTGAAAGATAATCTCCCATACTTTTGAAAGCTTCAAAAGATTTCTCATCCTCTTCTGTAAAACCTGTAATCACATCACAATTATTAGATTAAAAAATACAAGGTTTTACAACATCCTGTTGATATGGACTTATCCAACAACTTAGGAAATAATCAATAATCCCCTCTTCGGCAAGGTAGACTTCTTGCTGTCTTAAATATTCATCATAATTCATAAGATCTTTTACAGATCTCCATTCTTCATCTGTACTCATTACTTCACTCTGTTTTGCTTCACAATAGGGAACTTCCATTTTTAACCTAGCTTCTCTGAGTTCTGCACATCCCAACTGTACACTCATCCTCTATTCAAGCTTTCTCAGCTTTTCTGCTAACTGCATGTTCACTTGCTGTTCTCTCTTCTCTTGTAGCCTCTGCCACTTTACTCTCTTCTTCATGATCCAACCAATTCTATGTCTTTCTTCTATCATCATTTTCAATTTATTAAATTGTTCCCTTACCTCAGCTAATTCTTTCTCATATTATACATTAGTCAACTGTTACCTTATGCCATTTTCCTTGGTATCTTCTTTCCCCTTCCTTTTGTTGTGGTCTCTCTCTGAACCTCTATTATCTCATCTATGACTATAAGTAGTCATCTTCTTCTCCATGAGTTCCTCACTCATTCACCATGAGTTGTACTAAAGCCTCTGCAATAACAAGTCCTCCTTGTTACAACTTACCTCACCAATCCTCTCCTCTAGATTTGGTCTTTTGGCAAGCACTGGTCCTCTATCTGCTGAAACCTTTTGAGCATTTCTTTCTGATCCTTCTAGGCTTTAACTCATCTGCAACTTCTAAGAACACAATTGTCCTTTTATCCAGCCTTTGTTGAATTTCCTCAAGGTTCTACCACATTCTTCTTCCACTTAGAATCCTTTGCTGGATTCCTTCATCACTGCTCTTAAAGCTGTGATCTTCTTTTGCTGAGATTTTCTTCAACTTCCTGAAACCTAAATTCTGCAAACATATTCTTCAAACCAGAGTTAAATAACATTCATCAACTCACCTTCAAGATCTCTATGTGATCTTGCTTTACCTCTCTCTTGCATTGTATCTCTATGTGATGCAATCTAACAATTTCAAAATCTGATCCCTTTTCATTTTCTCCATTACACATGCACTCAATTAAAAAAAACTTGAACCTTCAAAAAGAGCTATTTCCAGTTCTGATACCACTTGATATCAGCCCAAGCTGCCAAGACCCACAATCCCTTCTATGATGCATATAAAAATGCATCGTTCATTTATACACTCAATATAATTCTCAATCTGGGAAAACTCAATATTGCGGAAGCTTATTATTAAACTTCTGATTTAAATTTATAATAAAACCCAATTCACAAATATTTATATATGGAGTTGTTCCTCTTACTACATTCTTGGTCTTAATCAAAATTTAAACCCAAATTTAAAATTCGACCCTCACCTCATGGGGCTTCGAATCAACATTTGAATTTTATAATTAAAACCATTATATAATGGCCCACTTTTTGAAATGGATCTTTATATAGGCATAAACTCCATAGTATAAACCTTTACGGCCTCAAATTACCTTTCCATCATTCATCAAATGTGTCCACCATTCTGAATGTTGCGATACATTATAATTTCGCCCACCATCCATTAACATATATTTTCCATGTTAACATTCCAACCTTGGTTTAAAAACCCAATTATCAACATAACAAATATTCGACCACAGCAAATATAACTCACCATAGATTTGGACCCACACCAATACAAACCATCGCATCAAAACAACAATACATCTGGGCCTAGCGTTTCTTACCTTGACTTAACTTCCCCGCAGCTTTCAACATGAGCTTCTTTGGATCATCCACTTTCATGATCAAACAGCTATTGCATTTGATTAACATCAGTGTCTTATCGCTTCAAAATCACGCGATATTCGTGGTTTTAGAATACCACCATTGCTACGTGTTGAAGGCTGAACACTATCGTGTTCCTTCATGAAAATACCGGTTACCATTCAAAAGCTGCGCGAGACCACCGGTTTGTTGTTTTCAAAACTGCTCTTTCTATTCATCGCTTTTGGTTCCGCTTAACTCATGATTCCGCCCTCTTCCTTGACTGCTAATTCTGCATGAACTACTTTAAAGTAGCTCCTCTGCATCCTTAAGGTTCCATACTCCATTCCGGCTTCATAGTCCCAGTTTACTCGTGGGTTAATTCAATATTCTGAACAAGTTTTAAAGACCTCTGCGCCTTCGCTTCATTTCAAGGTTCGAACAACCCCACTTGTGAAATGCAATTTGTTCACGGTATCTTCAAACAACACTTCACCTTTGTTGTTCCATCGATTCCTCTGTGCTTTCATTCGGTTTCATAGCTCCAATTCAGTGTTGCTTTCGGATCCATACCAATTGTGAATCTGCCTCTCTTAATAATGAGATTTTTTTTTTACGATTTTATCGATCTCATTCTGCATCTGCACCATTTCCTTATTAATTCCATTTCTATGCCAACATACGGATCAAACAATCCTTGCATGTGAACCCACAACTCATAATCACTCTACATATATATATTGTGACAGGAACATATTTCTTGCCTTCATTCAATTGGGCTGAATATCAAATTACAAAGTCATATACCCAATGTCTAATTATGAATTAAAAATTCATATTCCCTCCTGCATCATCGATCTTTTTAGTGATCGATGACTGCAATCTCCTCCAATCTTCTTCAGAAGTGTATGTAACCCTTATTGCAGAGTTTTAATCAAACATCTACTCATAACTCGAGTATTCCTCACACAGATGTAAATCAATCAATGCACATATATCTACACACTTTTGGATCGAATTTTCTCCATATATATACAATCAATCGATTACAAATAATTCATCTCTTCTCTGAGGCATAATTTTCTGATAATTGGCCTTTCAGCCAATTTTCTCGTAGGCTTACAAACAAACCTCTGTTTGTTAAAACCTACTTTCTACTCCTATATTCTACTACCTTTGAGGCTTATTATCTTTATACAAGATATGATGAACCAATTTAGGTTCATATCCTTCATTAACTCAACAAAATCCTTAAAATTCTGAAATCTATCTTTTATCCTAAAAATCTTCATAAAATCATGGAACTGATTCTAACTTAAGATTTACAATAATTTCTAAATATTTCAATCCTTATGAATCTCAACTATCATATTTCCCTCATGTTCTCCAATCATTCGGGAACATTTACAAAATCCTCTCAATAATTAAAATCACTCAAAACCCATTAATAATTACATAAAAAATCAGTATTCTTTTAAAAACTCAAGACCCCCTATGTCTATTAATTTACAAAGGATTTTCTTGAACCTAATGCCCCTGCATCAGTTTTTAACATGTTCTTGGCCTTTAAGGCCTTTGTTGAGAAACAATTTGGACATCAAATTCTTAAGTTAAGATCAGACAATGGAGGAGAATATGTTAACAAAAAAATTATCAACTTCTATACTGAGCATGGCATTCATTTGCAACATATTGTTCCATATACTCCACAACAAAATGGTGTAGCCGAAAGGAAGAATTGCACCTTAAAAAAATGGCTAATTGTATGCTTCAACCTAAAGGACTTAGTCTCAATTTTTGGGCAGAAGCAAGTAACTGTGCAAATTACATAGTAAATCGCATTCCTACTAAGGTTTTAAGGAATATAACTCCAGAAGAAGCCTGGAGCTCAATCAAACCACATGTAAGTCACTTTCATGTTTTTGGAAGTGATGCTTGGGCCCACATTCCAGATGCAAAACATAAAGCCTTAGAACCTAAGGGTGAAAAATGCATTTTTGTTGGATATTCTGAATATTTCAAAGGATATAGACTTCTTCAACCAAAATCCAAAAATATAATTATTAGAAGAGATGTAAAATTTGATGAAAATATATCGGCCTGCGAGCCTAGTTCGGCGGGTGTGCCACCTTTGGCCTGCGAGCCTGATTCGACATATGTGCCACCTCTATCTATATTTTCTATTTTTGATAGCATTCCTTCTAGTTCATATGATGACAGCGAGGATGACAACCCTCCTCCACCTCTTGAAGATATTCCTTCTGCTCCATAACTTCCAAGATGGGTCCGCTCTACTTAGGATGCAATAGGTTCTCTTGCAGGTGACCCTGCAGATCGACGACGTACATGTTCTCAGTTCGAAAGAGCCTCTTCCTTATTGGCTCAAGTTCCAGAAAATCCCGATCTAGACACCTTTGAACAAGCTTCCGGTCATCTTGATTGGGATGAAGCTATGAATGAAGAATATCATTCATTATTGGAAAACGATACTTGGGATCTTGTTCCTCTTCCAAAAGGAAGAAAACTTGTCAGATGCAGATGGGTTTACAAAACAAAGTTTGGACCAGATGGAAAGGTGGATAACCATAAAGCCCGTCTTGTTGCTAAAGGATTTTCACAAGTTGAAGGCATTGAATATATTGAAACCTTCTCCCCTGATGCCAAAATGAAATTTATATGCCTTTTTCTTTCCCTTGCTGCCTCCTTTAAATGGGAATTCCATTACATGGATGTTAAATTCGCCTTCTTACATGGATATTTGCATGAAGAAATATACATGGAACAACCCCCTGGCTTTATCCAAAATGACTCTAGCCTTGTTTGTCACCTTAGGAAGTCTCTCCATGGTCTCAAGCAAGCTCCTCGGGCTTGGTATGCCAAACTGGATAGATTTCTATTAGATAATGGCTTTTCTAGGTGTCATTCTGATAACACTGTCTACAACAAGAAAGTGGGTAAGTCCTTCACCATCCTTGTTCTTTATGTTGATGATATTATCCTTACTGGTAGTGATCCCAACCATGTAAACCATGTGAAGTCTAGCCTCAAAAAGAAGTTTGAAATGACCGACTTAGGACACTTGCATTATTTCCTAGGTCTTCAAGTTTTGCAATCCAAAGAAGGTATTACCCTTTCTCAGTCCAAGTATGCCTGTGATATTCTATGCCACTTTCACATGGAAGACTGTAAGCCAACCCCTTCTCCCTTTCAGTCTGAGGTCAAGATTTCAATCACTTGCACTACCCCTCAAGTTGATGCTACCTTATACCGTCAACTTGTGGGTAAAATTCTGTATCTAACCCATACCCGTCCTCACCTTTCCTTTTCCGTTGGTCTTGTTGCTCGGTTTATGCACCATCCTCATGAAAGTCACTGGAAATCAGTTAAAAGAATACTTCGATATATTCAAGGTACAGTTCTGTTTGGGATTCATTACAATGCAGGAGCATCTCCATCGTTGATCGGTTTCACTGATTCTGATTGGGCTAGTGACCCTAATGATAAAAAATTCTATTGTAGGATATGTATTCACTCTTGGTTCAAGACCTATTTCTTGGTCTTGTAAGAAACAAAATGCCATCTCTCTTTCTTCGGTAGAAGTAGAGTATCGTGGTGCCATTGAAGCCAACAAGGAATCCATGTGGCTTAATCAGATCCTATCTGAATTTGGTCTTCATCAACAACATCCAACTACACTTTGGTGTGATAATCATAATGCCATTCAGCTATGCAAAGATCCAGTTCAGCATCAGCGTATGAAACACATTGAGCTTCATATACACTTCATCAGAAAGCTCATTCATGATCGTATTCTTGAAGTATAGTATCGTTCAACCAATGATCAAGTTGTCGATATCTTTACAAAGGCTCTCATAGAAGCGAAGTTTACCAAAATTCGATCCATGCTTGGAGTTCAGGAAAGTTATCATTAAGGGGGGATAGGCCCTAATGCCTCCTTCCTTCTCCTATTGTGTCACCTTTGTAAATCCTTCAATCCTATCCCAATTTGTTCTTAAGGGGGGATGTTAAGATATTTTGACACATAGGAAATATGCTCCTTTTGTGTCACCTTTGTAAATCCTTCAATCCTATCCCAAGTTGTTCTTAAGGGGGGATGTTAGGATATTTCGACAGATAGGAAATAGTTAAGTATAACTTGGTCTAAGTAAAGTGTGTTTCTTTACTATGTACATTTGTAACTTATAATCTGATGGTCACGATTTGTAGTGATTCGATGGTTCACTCTCTCCTCGGTATTAATGACACTTGATCCGTGGCTTAACACCCGATTGGTCCATGATCTATATTTAAAGAGCATGGAGGGCCATTTGTCCAGTAACCATTTATGAGAGAAACATATGTAACTTTTCTTTTTATATTAATAAATTGCTTGAAGTGGCCGCGTTGGCTTAGGCCATGGATTGTTTCCCTCTTCGAGGGTTTTAACCATGTGGTACACTGGTGTACTGATTTGTGATTTTTTTGTGAGCAGTGACCTTCGGTGTTTGATCTAAGGAATTTACCCTGTAAATTCCTATATTTGTGTGAGGGGAAAGGGATGAAAAAGCCAAAACACTGGCCTAGGGTAAAAACAGGGTAGAAATTAGGGTTTGAGTGGAGTTTTTGGGAAAAATAGGAATTGGGTGAGGGGAAGATGTGTAAATGATTCAAATTAAGTGAATAAAGGTGTACAAAGTGAGTTTTAGGGTTTTCAAACTGAAAAAATGACCATGAACACTATTTCTCTAAATTGAATTTAGAAACCCTAGCTAAAAGAGTGAAGTTTTTTATGCTTTGAAAACTAATGAAGAAAGGGATGATTCTCTTTGCTTACTTGATTACAACTTGTAGATGATCTTCAAAAACCTGAAAATCCCTTGCTTAAAAATTACCTTTAGAAATCCATGCCCTGCCTCCTCGCTCAGATGCGCAGCGAAGTTAGCATAAGCGCAACAAAAAATGCATTGAGGTGTTTGGATGTGCAGCGAAAAACACAGTGAGGTGTCTGGATGCACAGTGAGGAGAAATTTTTGCCAATGAAACTTGAAAACTCGACCTTGCTGCCAATGAGGGGCAGAGTTTTGTTGGGAGAGAGTAAAATAATGAATATAAAACTCCTTTCTTTTCTTTTTATATCATATTCTTCAATTTTAGTGGGGTGGCCCACCAAATTTCATTTTGACCTTGAACTTGATCATTTGAACTTTGAACTTTTGGTGGCTTTGGAACAATGAATTTATTCTTGGATCCTTGAACATTTGCTGGTGGAACTTGAGCATTTGAAGTTATTTGGAACACAGAAGTAGTTATTACAAATTAAGAACACAAAATTACATTTTTCTTTGAAATCAAATTTATTGATGAAATTATTTTATTGTCACTCCTCCACTTGCTGGACTTTATGCATGGAATGATGATTTGATGACCTTGGAACCCAAAGACTTAATGGAGACTCTGGAATAAATGAAACCATGATAAACATGACTGTAATGATGATGACAACTTATGAATGATGGTACACTCAACTGAGAGCTGAAATGAGCCAGCAATTAGTAAAACTTTGGAAGGAGTAAAAATATACCTAGATCTACATCCAGTGACCAAATTTTTGCATGAGGACCTAATGAAATGACAAAAAATTGACTTAAGGACCCTATTAGAACATGATAAGAGTCCATTTGATCACTGATGGTAGGATGCAAAAACTGATGCTAACAAGAACCATGAGTACAATTGTAGAATATGAGTCTGGATCATTTGAAGAAGACGTAAAGCATCAAGTTTGGAAGGATTCTAAGCACGAAGAATATGAGTCCATTATGAAAAATGATGTCTGGGAAGTGGTCCCGAGATTGGAGGACAAATCTGTTGTCACCTCAAAATGGCTCTATAAGATCAAGCATGGATCTTATGGTAGTGCTGAAAAGTACAAGGCAATATTTTTTGCCTGAGGCTTCTCTAAAAAAGAAGGCATAGATTATGATGATATATTTGCACCTGTCGCTTGCTATACCACCATCCAATCTATCATTTCCCTTGTTGCAACACAAGGATGATTCTCCATCAAATGGATGTGAAGACTACCTTTCTGCATGGTTCAATAAAGGAAGAGGTTTATGTGGAGTAACCTTTGGGGTTCGAAGTCTAAGATAGATACAAATGTGTATGCAGGTTGAAGAAAGCTCTATATGGGTTGAAGCAAGCCCCCAGGGCTTGGTATGAGAGGATAGATATCTACTTGATGAATTTTGGCTTCACTCAAAGTAATGTTGATCCAAACCTTTATTTTAAGGTTCATAGAGAAAGGCCTCTCATTCTAGTTCTCTATGTGGACGATCTCTTCCTAACAGGTGTTGACCCTCTCATTCATCAATGTAAGAGGGAGCTAGCTTCTGAGTTTGAGATGAAATACCTAGGACTGATGCATTACTTCCTAGGCTTGGAGGTCTGGCAAAGGCCATGCGATATTTTCCTTTCTCAAGGAAAATATGTCGTGAAGATGTTGGATAGATTTGGTATGGTGGACTGTAAGTTTGTGTCGACATCGATGGAACTCAACTTTAAGTTGTGTGGAAATGCTGCTAGGCTCGAGCTAGGAAATCCCACTGAGTATCGGCAACTTGTGGGGGCCTTGATGTTCTTAGTGAACTCTTGTCCAGACATATGTTTTGTAGTGAATACTTTGAGTCAACATATGGTTGAGCCTCATCACATTCACTGGATTGGTGCCAAGAATCTATTGAGATATATTTGGTGCACAATCAACTATGGGCTGAGATACACTGCCGTGAGTTTTATATTCCATAGATATTCTAATGTTGATTGAGCTGGCAGTGTGGTGGATCGTAAGAGCACATATGGATGTTGCTTCACCTTGGGTTCTGCTTCGATATCTTCGATGAAAAGGAATTGGAAGTCAGTGGCTTTGAGCACCACTGAGGCCGAATATATTGCAACAAGTATGGCCTGTTGTGAAGCTGTTTGGTGGAGAAATCCCTTCTGTGAGATGTTTAGACATGTGCTAGATACCACCGTTATCCTTTGTGATAACCAGAGTGGGATTCATCTTTCTTAGAATATCGTGTTCCACAATCGATCCAAGCATATTGATATTAAGTACCACTTTGTCCGTGATATGGTACAATGAGGCGTCGTAAGGCTCGATCACATAGGAATTGATGAGCAGGTTGCAGATATTCTCATGAAGCCTCTGGGGAGGTTCATGCTCCTAAACTTTCATGAGAAGCTTGGTATCGTGGAAAGACCCTATTGTGAGGGTCCTGCTTGAGTTGGACTATGAGCTTTGGGATCTCCAGGTGTCTTGGGGATAAATTCTTGGAGCTATAAGCACACACAGGACTAGGCTTGTTGAACCTTGTTGTGCTTCTTCCCCATCGTTATGATATTGAGTTGGTTTGCCTCTGTTCGATCTATGCCCCGCATGCATCCTATCCATGGAGTTTCAGACTCATGGGAAGTATCTCTCATTTGACCAATGAGGTGGGAAATGTGGATAGAGACCAATAGCAAGACCGATGGACGCATCAGAGATTGTCGTACTCTCTATGTCTAGGATGAAAATTTTCCAACACCTTGATCTGGGATCAAGTTTGATGAGGTTCTTACCTCTAAACTGACTTCTGGTCAGCAAACTAACTTCTGGTTAGTAAACTAACTTCGTGCTAGTATGAGACTCTTTTTGAGTCCAATAGAGGTTTTAACCTCTAAGCTGACTCCGGGTCAGCAGAGTGTGATGTCTTTGTGACTCACCTTTTTGTTCTATTTGTGAAGAAGAGCCATCAAAGCAAGTTATGGCAAGATGACGCACGATGATATATGATCGTACACGATGGTACTGATCTCTGGATGGCACAAGTGGACAGATGGAGTTCTCCCTAGTTGAGAGGGAGTGTTAATTTTGGGCAGCTAGGTCCAAACTCTAGGTTGCACTGCTCATATGATGATGATTATATTTTTGTTGGATTCCTATTTCAGAGAGGTGGAATATTGATCTAAAGATCATCTTGTTTGGATGAGAAGAACATATATTTTGATTTTATTTTCCACACATGTGCAAGGTTGGCCATATTTGTAATGTAGGCTCACAAGCCTAATATATGTATCACACACACTCACTAACTAATATAAATTGGAGAGAGATGATGTCCTTTTCATCATCATCTCATCACACACATTCCTCGTGATCTGATTGATTCGTACTGTTGAGAAGTGTAACTAGGATCGATCTTCATATTAACTATGTAATTATGAATTTATGTAAAGAAGAAAACAAAGATAATAAAATGTATTTTTTGTACTTGCTTCATGGGTTTCATGAGAAATTTTTTATTTTAGGTCAATAGACTTCTTCTTGATGTCGATTAGGGATTTTCTTCGGTTAGAAGTGTAATTAAGGGTCATGAAAATGAAGTGTCTAGTTTGAAGAATATCCTCCAAGACCTTGCGGAAGAATGGTTCATAATAGCCCCCAAGTGCGCCCACATTCAACATTGAAGATATGCCTATCTTACAGTAAGGAAGTCGGCCTACAATCTTGGTGTAGGGTCGACCTAAAATCACATCAAAGAACTGTATATATATCCTGACCTGTAGCCTATTTGTCACCAAGAATTGTGGACTTTTCTGTGTCATCAAGTGTAGATTTCGAAGGCCATCAAGTGCGGATTTCAGAGGTAAAAAGGTGCAGATTTCAGGAGGTTAAAAGTGTGGATTTAAAGAGTATATAAGTGCATATTTATGAGATTTAGTACATGGCTATAATGCAGATTTGTCTAAGGTGTCACAACACTTTTTTTTCAGATCTTATCTCAGGAAGAACATGCAGATATCACACAAAAATATTGCATACTATTTTGTGACACCAAGCAAAGCAAAGAACCTGAATCATAAGCAAAGTTAAAGTGTGGATCTATTTGAAGAAGGACTTGCTAATTGTTCTAAGATTAGATTGTGGATCAATATACACCTACAATACATGAAGTTGAGACAGTGACCTAAAGAAGAAAGAATTCTTAAAGGAATAAAGTTACAAGTGTATGCAAGGTGAAGAAGATTCAGTCTCCAATATTTGACTAAGTAATAAGAAGTAAAACTTAGAGACCGAGTTCTCTAGTACTAGTGCAGGTCAGTGCAGATTGGAGAAGCAGTAAAAGAAGTAATGGCAAGGTCTTGGAGGCATTCATAGGTCAAGGTTCTAAGTCTTGGTCATGGTACTTGTCATTTGAAGATCTATAAGAAGAATTTCTTGTGGGTTTTCCTCTCCAAGAGGGAGAGGTTTTTCCCTGACTCGAAGAGCCTAACTTTATGTATTTTGTATTTTGGTAATTGAATTGATGAAAGAATAAATAAGCTAAGCAAGAGAATACATAAGTAACTCAAGTAAGCTCACAAGTAATTATCAAGAAGAGAATTTGAATTAATCACTGACCCTTTAAATTCTCAACATGGAATCAGAGCTAATGTGTTGAACACAAGGGCTACTTGACAAAGAGGACACTCCAGGAAGCAAAGATCAAAGTTTGGGTTGAAAAGACAAATAAATTTGCAAGAAAGTCTCTCAAGCTATTTCAAGAAAGATCTTTTATCTGATTCAAAGGATTATTTCATTCAAGAAAATAATCTTTTCCATCAAATATTTACATGCAAGATATTGTTAAAAGAGGACATCATATTTTGAAGATATCCTTTATCTTCAAGGATCCAAGAACCCCTATATTGACGATTTCTATCTTAGAATAAGCTCCTAAATCAAGGAATTTGCAAGCCACTCTACTCAAGTAAGTATCTATGACCTTACTTAAATCTGTCAAGGTCACTTATTATAAAGAGAGCAACAAGTTGGTTGGGTCATCAAACTTTAGTGCATGGAAGAAGAGGACATATTTGAATTTAATTGAAGACGAAGTTATGGAATACATCGAAGGATCAACAATTCAACCACCAAAAGGAGATTCTCCAGCTCATTCCAAGTACATGAAAGGAGAAATAAGAGCCTAGAGGATTCTCATAGAATCCATTAAGGACTCACTCATTCCCTATGTATCAAAACTAAAGTCTGCTAAAGAAATATATGAGAAACTGGTGGAGCTATTCTCTGTGAGTACTGCAAGAGAAGCAATCTCTCTGAGACAGGAACTATTTAAAATGAAATTTTCAAGAGAAGAAGGAATCACTTCATACTTTATGATGTTTTCTGAAATAAGAGATCAACTACAGGAACTGGGAGAAGTAATGTCCGACACTGAGATGACTATAGTGGTGCTGAATGCTCTACCAAAATAATGGGGAAAATGCACTTCAAGTTTATATGGGAAGAAAGAAGCCACACCATTTCATGATTTATGGTCTATATGTAAAATAGAGGAAACAAGATTGAAAGCCAAAGCTGATACAAGATCAAGTGAAGGGAATCAAGCCTTTGCAGCCATATCTAGGAAGAAAGGAATATTCAGTAAATTTTGTCATCAGATAAAAGAATAAATATGGAAAAAGTACGATGCTTTAGATGTAATGAACTTGGGCATTATAAAAGAGATTGCCCTAAATCTGAAAAGGAAGAGAAAAAGGGAAGAAGCCCATGTCTCAAATATGAGGGAAGAGCCCGATGCAAAGAAATCTAAGAAAGAAGAAGCAAAAGATCTCTATTATGATTGAGATCATATTCCTCTTTAGGTGATTTCTGTTGGTTGTAAAATAGTATGATAGGAAGCAATTTATATTGATGGCATCATGATAAAAGCATGGTAGGAGATCTTGGTGAAACAACTCCAGGAAAACCTCTCTGATAACATTACTGATGGAAGGCAGTCATCAAGATCAAGGGTCATCATGGAAACTGGTGTTAGCATTTTCTAATGGAGTTCTCTATGAATTCACTGTTTAGAAAGAAAGCATAATGGTTTTATCAAGAATTATATGTTATGTAATTATGGGATATGATGACATATTGATGGAGTAGGTCAAGGGAATGAAGCTCTTCATTCTAGTAAAACTGCTACAAGATGAATCAAATGAAAAAGGTATGAGGTATGTATATATTTTTATATGCTGACACTGGATGCTGTGAAGTCATGTCATATGGTTGCAGGTAATGGACTTCTATATTTAGAAGTATGATCTATGGAGGAGGATCTCTCGGTGCACTGAAATATGAAATCAACATAATATATCCTCATACAGAATATGAGGTGGTTTTATATGAACAAGGAACTGTAAATTGGAAGTTCTTGGGAATAAAGATGTGCAGAAAGGAAGAGATCATGAAGTGCAACCATGTCAAGAGGTAATTATCATCCAGAAACCAAGAAGATGTGACTAGAATATCTTCTGGGAGGATATGTAGACTCTGATAGAAGTCTGGTAAAGAAGAAGACCCTTGACATAACATATTATTAGGAGATTGGTTAATCTGAATAAAGGATTTCGATGCCTACAGGAAGATGTCATGGTGAAAGATCATCACTGACGTAAATTTTGTTTTAAAAGTTCATACGTATATGTTTATCTAGATGAATTTTTGCAGGGCCGTTAATCATGAGGAAGGATGTAAGATCCTTGGATATGATTCGAAAGAAAGAAACGTGGCATAAAAGGTGGACCAGATAAGAAAGACAGATGAATCACTTTCTGATAGATGACATGACTCATGAATGAAAGTGATGGATGATTTGTTCCCTATGGAGCAAAAGTTGAAGATTCCTCAATATCAAAAATCCATGACATTGAGGGGAGGAATTCTTCATGAGCAACTGGGTGTCTCACCATTGCTACTGCAGGTCCCTGATTGAGAGGGAGCCTAGTGATAAGTTTCTTACTCGGAAGAAATTAGGTAATTTCTAAGAATGCGCTTAGGTACATTCCTTATACAGGAATGAGTACATTCCCTTGTAGAATAGGTCCTCCTTGGTTGAGAGGGAGAGATAGACACATCATTCTGATATTCACTTGGGAAGATAGAATGGAGGATTGGGTAATCGTGTGGCATTCGATACTCTTTGAGAATGTGTTAGGGCATTCAAGATAAGAGTAGTCAGAGACCGATATTCTTTGAGGGCTAGCTACCCAAGAGAATAAAGTCCAAGAAGGTCATATTTTGGGAACACCCGGGTGGAGTATGTACCTTGTAGAGACAATGACTATGGTGTCTATAAGTTATGTGTCTCGCCAACATTGTAGCCCATTGTCTCGTTGAGAGATGGTGTTGTTAGTCAAGGCCTTTCACTAGGACAATGCTGGTTGATATGATGTTATACAGATGTGATTACCAATCCGATTCTTCTTATGAGATTATTTAGTTTGAAAGTGACCATGTACCTGTATGAATGCCTCCCTAGTTAAGAGGGAGTGTTGAAAAGTGAAACTAGGATCGGTCTTTATTTTGACTATGTAATTACGAATTTATGTAAAGAAGAAGACAAAGATAATAAAATGTATTTTTTGTACTTGCTTCATGGGTTTCATGAACACAATTTTATTATAAGTCAATAGACTTCTTCTTGATGTCTATTAGGGATTGTATTCAGTTTATAAGTGTAATTAAGAGTCATGAAAATGAAGTTTCTAGTTTGAAGAATGTCCTCCAAGACCTTGCGGAAGAATGGCTCATAATAGCCCTCAATACTGCCCACATTCAACGTTGAAGATAAGCCTATCTTATAGTGACGAAGTCGGCCTATTTTATGTGAGGAAGTTGGCCTACAATATTGGTGTAGGGTCAACCTAAAAGCACATCAAAGCACTTTATATGTATCCTGACATGCAGCCTATTTGTCACCAAGAATTGCGGACTGTTTTGTGTCATCAAGTGTAGATTTCAGAGGTCATCAAGTGCAGATTTCAGAGGGAAAAAATGTGCGGATTTTAGAAGGTTAAAAGTGTGGATTTAAAGAGTATATAAGTGCTGATTTCTGAGATCTGGTACAAGGCTATAGTGTGGATTTGTCTGAGGTATCACATCACTTGTTTTTTGAATCTTATCTCAGGAATAACTTGTGGATATCACATAGAAGTATTGCATATTGTTTTGTGACACCAAGAAAAGCAAAGGACCTGAATCATAAGAAAAGTTAAAGAGTGGATCTGTATGAAGAAGGACTTGCTAATTGTCCTAAGGTTAGATTGTGGATCAGTATACTCCTGCAATACATGAAGTTGAGATAATGACCTAAAGAAGCACGCAGTCTTAAAGGAATAATGTTACAAGTGTATGCAAGGTGAAGAAGATTCAACCTCCAATAATTGACAAAGTAATAAGAAGTAAAGCAGAATGAGTTCTCTAGTACTGGTGCGGAGTCGTGGCGAAGTTGGAGCTGAGAAATAAAAGAATTAATGACAAGTGTTGTGTAGGAAAATCCCCTCTGTGGACAAAGGTGATCCCTCTAGCCCTATGGTGGGTCTAGAAACAAGGGAACATGATGGTTTCTAAATTCCTAGTTCATAAATGAAATGTGGATTGGAATAGATGTCCTATCTAAATCCAACGCTCTTGATGTAGTACATTGCATTGATCCCTCGATATTTGTTCTTCAAGCCTTGCGCTCCGTTGGTAGCGATATTCATACACCTACACAAATATCAAGAAAACACTAAAAGCATACAAGCATACATATTCATTTACGACTATCTAACTAGTCAAGGAGAATCAGAAACTTTGAATATTAACATAGAAAAAAGATGGAGAGTTTAGAAATCGGTAACGTCTTGTTTGTGGCTAGACCCACTCTAGGGCTAGTGGGATCGCCTCTGTCCGTAGAGGGGATTTACCACACCAACAAATTGGCAGCTCCACTGGGGATCAATGCAAGTTAGTCTTCCATCCATTAGATCTTCTTTTTGGTCTTTTCTTTCTTGTTTTTCCTTTTCTGATTATTCTGCTAAGTCTAAGACCCTCATTCAGCCCCAGAGGATCAGACCTGACCTCTGTTTTTCAAAATTTTCCCTTTTGCCTGAGTGAACTGGCTTGGTGCGCTTTCTGTTTAGCCAGACATGTTGATTGGCGCTAGTTGCTAGTGTTTCACCCGCGCCATCCCCTGTTTAGCACTGATTACAGCCAAACAGCCATGCCAACCCCTGTATGTTTTAGGGTTTGCTTTGTTTTGGAAATTTTTGGTCAGTTCTTGTGCTTCTGGGTTAATTTTTAAGTATGTCTTGAGTGCTTTGGGATTGTTTTTTATTATGATCAGCTTCCTTCCTTCAGGTGTTTGTCTGTTTCCTCTCAGCATCGAAGCCTTAGGGTTTTTAAGTGCTTTGGTATGCTGAGCCTCATGTAGGAATTTGAGCCTTTTGTTTTGCAGTCAATTTCCTTCCTGGTTTGGTTGCATTCAGCTCCCTTGATCTGTTTGAGTGATTGCGTTGGTTGAATGATTCTAGCCTCTTTTGTTCAATTTTGCTTCTTGTCACTCAAAGCATAGATCACAACTGCTTGTATGGGTCTGTTTTGAAATATTTCTTCGATTTGAGAGATTGCAACATTGGTTTTAGTTTTGTTATGTTTTTCCTAAGTTGATTGAAATTGTTTCGCTTCAACTCTTGCATTAACGTTCTCGAGCTAGTGTTTTGGTTTATTTTTCATGTCATTTAGTGCATTGTTTTCTCTATTACATTGGAAAAAAAAATTTTGTTTTCATTCTTGTTTTCATTGTGAAATTGAAAGTCTTTCGCATATATAGCATTAGACATTCTAGGAAAGATTTCTCATTTCCATTAGCTTGCATCAGATACTTTAGTGGATGTTTCTGCGTGTTCTCATTATTTTCTATTGCTTGGAAACTCCTAACTTTGTCGTAGATAGCTTTTCATTGAACGAAATGGTATCTTTTGGCATGTAGCTTGCATTTATGGATTTTTAAGATCCAAAATTTGGCAGGACCTTGGAATTGAAACGTAAATACAAGATCAACTTAAAATTTACTCAATTAACCTAAGGCAACATTGAAACCTAACGAAACTTCTAGTGGTATAAGTTAGAGACGTGTTCCAGCGTCTTTAAACCCAGTAGCTATCGCTCGCCATTTGGCTTCAGACAACACTAGTAGGGACTTGTGCTCCCCGTACCGTCGAGTATATAAAGGGAGACCCCTCTAGGTTGCAATCCTTTTTATCTGTAGGAAGTCGAGTTTACCGCCTTGTGACCGTGATACACCGAACACAACATTCGGGGAGACTACCTGCACGTACATCAAGTCCTTGGTCAATTATTTTTTCATTTGATCACCAAGGTGTATATGGAATTTCACGGAAACCTGGTACACCCTTCTACCTAGACTACCTGAGCAGTCATTTTCGATCTTTACTAACTCCATAAACTTGAAAAGATCACAAGCACTTGTCCTTTCATGCTCGTTTCAACTTGAAAGTGATAGAGTCACCTTTTTCCTGTTTCTCAACTCTTAAAATATGAAACGACAGATTTTTGTTGTAGTGTTTAAAAATTGACTGTCCATGAAATATTCCTTGTTAAAGTTAGCTTCCTTAGCATTGTTTTAACATTGTTTCTGATGACAACCTTCCTGGAGTTTACTAACCAGGGAATCCCCTCCGAAGGGAATCCTAGTCCTTTTCCTACTTTCAGGAATGTTGGTGCTCCTTACATGGAAACGTTGTCTCTTTCGGGGTTAACTGTTGGTTTGCTTGTGTGGTTGTTTTCGACCTCGGTGGTCCCGAATGCCCCGATCTTTGTTCGACCATCACCTCCACTTGAATAGCACCATGTTGATTCTAAGGTGGACCTCTCCCCTTCTTCACTTGTTTCTTCGGCCTCCTCTTCTACTTCGCCTGGTGAAAGCTTGGATTCCAGTAACCAGGTGGCTAAGAAGAAGAGGAAGAATACGAAGAAGAATAATTCAAATAAGCGAGAGGCTAATGTTGCAAATATTGTGCCTAAAAAACCTTCCATCGAGAAGTCATCCAACCTTCCATGAAAAGTCAAATTCCCTTGCATGTTGTGCAAAGGTGACCACCTTCTTCGAGACTGCCCTGGCATTCCCAAGGTACTTGAAGTATGGTTCGACGACCGTCCGTCATTGCCTTTGGCTTCCGGAAGTCATATTGGTAGCACATCTTCGACTAGTGCTGATAAGACTCATAAGGAATAGGGTATGATTACCAATCCCTGTAAGTTGTGTGAAGGGCATCATCTCATTCACCTTTGTCCGTACATGGATGAATCCAAGAGAGTGTTGGAAAAATCTACTGTTTCTACACCCTGCCTTCCGGCTGGTTACCAGAAACCTTCTTTGAATCCTCCGCTAGTTGATTCCATGATCGGTCAAGAGTCATCCTTGGTCGATCCTGCTCCCCCGGAAATTCAAATTCAGGAGCCCTTTCCCTACCAACCATTGGACGTGGAATCGGTCGACTTGATCCCGCCTATGGTTCATCAAGTCTTTTCCATTGAGAGTGGATCTCACCCCCCCACGTTCTTCTTGTTTCATCAGATTCTTATGACTTGGAGAAAGATCCTTCCATCCCTGTAGTTCAAGAATTTTCTCCTCCTACTCTTGTGATGGAAGTCCAGGAGAGTGCTCCTCTTGCTTCAGTAACGCTAGGGGAAAACCATCTTGGTTCGGTGGTATCCCCTCCAAGTAGTTTTGTTGCTTCCTTTGATTGGAGACGATTTGCAGGATATCGCCTTCCTTCTTATGTGCCTTTCGAGATAACAATACAGACCTTTGATATGGTACTACCCAGCACCATATTTTCCACACAAAGGTCGGATCATGACCATTGATCATCTTTCATTCTTTGGTCCTAACATGACATTTGGTCCACCATCGTCTCTTCCGGGTCTTTATCCACTGGTTGTATCTTAACCGCCGTAAGTTAATTATGTGGCTACCTGTCTCGTGCCCGCATTCAGTGATAATGCCATTGTGCATTGTGTGTTGGGGGCATTGGGTCCTAATTTCCAAGATCTTGTTCTCCCATCAGATAAGAATCTCTTGAAATCCATGACTTCTTATTCGACATGATAAGGTGTCCGGAGCAGAGTTCATTTCCTTGTGTCAAGCTCCTTAAACCATGAAACAAGGTGTCTCGAGGATAGTTCGTCTTCTATGTCAACCTCGTTTAAACAATGAATTAGTTATGAGGATGGTTCTTTTCATGTGTCAACCTTGTTAAAAAAATGAAACACGTTCTCGTTCAATTCGAGTCTTTGCTCAGATCTCGTAAAATCCTAGTCGAGTCTTTCTCTGATCTCATAAGTTGAACCTTCCCTCCATCTGCTTTTCGTTCATTACATATGGACTGAACCTTGGGGGGAATGTACCTCGAATTGAGTCACCATGCTGGGGGCATGCCCGTTTTTTCAAGCATAGTTTACTTTTGTTTCAAGCTTGTGTAAACATGAAACCAATATCAAGCATAGTTCACTTTTGTTTTCGAGCTTGCATAAAAATGAATCTTTTGACTTTTATGTGCTTTGTGAATGTTTTCCTTTCTTTTGGGTCATTACTTATTATGCGGACTATTGATACATTAGATAATATTGCATTAAATAGACATTTTCATAATTTGTAAAAGCATCATCATATGTAAAAATATCCATGTAAGGAAATAGATGTGTGTGTGTGTGTGTGTATATATATCGCATGTTTGCAACTGTGTGCATCATAACGTCAAAAAATATATATGTATGTTTCAGTTACATCCCGAGACAAGATGTCTCTCAAAAATATGCGGAAATAAGAAGCCTAGGTGCCTAATCAGTGTGTTTCTCATGATAGCACGTCACCACCCGTACCAACTGCCTCAGCAAGAAGTGGATATGACTCGGCACCCCTAGGTATGCCTCTGGTACGCTCGAGGAACATCATCAAGGCGAGCATAGTCCGGGATCCCACGAGCGATCCCCTCTAGATTTTGTATTATCTCCTCCCCCTCGCCGCCCTCACCACGAGGATCGAAATCGTGAGGATTTCGCCTCGCTATCGGCGACATACCTGCAGGTCTCTCTGGGCCAACATCTGCATAGATATAAGATTAACTGTCAGAACATGCATATATACCAAAAAATCATAAACTCATCGAAATAAAAAATTCGTCTCATCTAGTTCTTCATCCCAATCCTCTCCCTCTAGGAGCGGGAGCTCTGGATCACCGGTGAAGTCAGTACCAGAGTAGGGCCAGTCCTCCACGATAATCAATTGTCGGCAGAGCCAATCGAAGAATTCTGGCCTCCAGGACATCTATTGGCCGCCCCCTTTTCTAGGCATCAACGCAGCCCATCGGGCCATTCGTGGTTCTCTGGGTGGTGGCATCGGGACAATGACCTCCTGACGCTGGAATATCGGTAGTCATTCCAAGAAGAATGATTCCAAAATGGATCCATACCCAAACTACTTCAGTTTGGTCTTCTTGCACTTGGTTAGTTGCCGCTTAATGTTAATAGTCATGGCCTCTACCTAGTTGTAGAGAGTCGGGGTCAGGAAGTTTACGGCAGGAAGCAGTTGTGTTTTTGTGGCCTCATGCGGTGCTTGCGATCCTGCAGCCCGCGTGATAGTGTGCAACACTACTTTTAGTACCAGATCTGGGATGGTTTGGATGTCAAACTTCCCGCTCCCTGTTCCTTTGTGTGCCCCCCGACACACTCTGTCGATCACCATCCCCATACTCTCCCTAGAGGGGCGGGTACCGATCAGCATAGGGATTGCACCCCTTCGCGACAATCCTGTGATAAAATACACATCAGAGACTTCGAGTTTGAGTTCCTGATCTCGAAGCACGAACTTTTCTTGGTCTTCATCCCAGATGCTTATCAAATATTGAAGCGATTCTGGTTGAGCCTGGAGGCACGGTGTTAGGGAGAAGTTCTTTAGCCAATAGTCTCTGAGGGTGTCCATGCATCGATCATTCTCCATGGAAAGTTCATCTTCCTCACTGTGTTCCCTCTCTTTTCACTCAATCACCATTCTCTCTGCTTGGTACCTGCACACATTTTTCATATGAGCATTGTTAGTCTACTTGGGCATTGAAATTTGCAAACAATTGACTGCATTTTCCTTAAATTTATGTGGATTTTTGGGTTGTGTGGTTGAAACGGTCGCGCCAATGGGCGCGCCCTCTGTGTAAAAAAGGGGCGATTGGCACAGGTCTGTGCCCGAAACCTGTGCCAACTGCGATGCCCTAATTTTGACAAATCCTCTCCTAAGAAATCAAAATTAAAGATGGCAAATGGTGTTGGCTCTTACCTGAGATTGACGGAATCAAGATTGGTTCACTGGGTCACTCGCAATCGTCGCCACAAGATCGCAAAGCAAATGGGTCACTATTGCTCCACAAAGAGGTAAAAGTGAAAAGTAAATATTTTTAACCATTTATGTCATTTTATAACTTTTCAAAATCTTAAATTATGTTTTAAAACATATTTTTCGATTATTTTATCATATTATTTTCGAGAAATAGGTTTTACACACATCTTTTGTGTAGCGACAGGTTTTCACATGGTTATGACGAAGAAACGAGTTATATTCTATACTTTTTCGGACTTGGTAAAAACACAAAAAATTCACTACTGGAGTCACCTTTCAGCTCTTTTCTGACTCTCTAAAACTGAAAAGATTGCCGAGATGCTTATCGTTTTGAACTCGTTAAATGGATGTGAAACGATATCTACCCAGTATACATTTACCCCTTTTTCGGGTTGGGATAGATTATTTATGAAAAAGGAATACCTTTTCCTATCGCGGCTAAGAGGTTCTCTCGAATGTTGCTTTCTACCTTTTCGGATCTGAGAGACTATTTACGAAAAGGGCCTTGCTAGAGTTTTCTTTTTCGCTTTCTTTTCAAACTCTCTAAACATGAAAGATGTCAAGTTCTCCCTTTGTCAAAGTCGTTAAAAACTAATGACATCGAACTCCGTCATTATGATGTTACTCGAGTTCCTCCTTCCTAGGGCTCGTAAAATGTACAAGGTTGGATTTTTCCGAAGGACAAACTTACATCGCAAGCATATGCTATCCCCTTCAAGCTTGTTTACAAAAATAATTGGGATACTTGCCAGAAATGGTGGGGGAAAATGGAACCAGAATTTAGTCGGCAGTATGTCACTCTTGAACATGGCACTTGTTTGCATTCGTGTCGGGATGGGGACATCTCACTTCGTCATTTTTTTGCCTCCATGGGTTTGGGTAATCTCTTTTGACCGCTCATCTGCTCTTTGCCACGTCACCATGACCTCAGATCCCTTGATGTCAAATACTGCCAAATCCAGTGTCGTGCCACTGATATGTTCAAGAGAATTTTTTCCTTTGTAATTTTCAACCTCCCTCTGATTCTCTGTTGGTCTTAATTCATAAATCATCATATTCCTCTATCTCATGTCGATGATGTGGGAAACATCATGGCCCTCCTTCGACCAAGTCGCTTCCTGTCGACTTCAGCTCATTTTCCAGGAAGTTGATCTACAGAATCCCTTCAGGTACCTTAGAGCCTGCATGCCTTAATGGCAGGTTCTTTGCATCCGTCGCAAGGTTCGCATCATTGGCCTTCGATAGGATGATTCTGCGGGTGTTTGACGCCAAATCACTGTTCACATTCCATGGATTGTACCTTTTGTACCTTGAGAGCCGTTTTCATTATTGGCGGTTTCTCTCAAGTTTGTAAACAACTCTCATTATTGGCTGGTAATTAGACGATGTTCCTGCATGTTTGACTTCAACTTGTCTATTTGCATGCTCGAACTTGTACTTTTTCGGGTCAGGATGGAGCGTAAGACCCTGGGTTTTGGCTGATGAAATCGAGGTTGCGGGTTCTTTGTGGATTACTATGACTTATTACATGACTCTTCTAATTGGATGGCTGCAACCACACTTGAGTCTGTTTGTTGATCCTTATTGATGGATGGCTGCGTCCATACAACGGATCTCACTTTTTATGTACTCTATTATGGATGGCTAAGCACGTGCCACATATCATGTATCAGAGATATCAGTTGTATTTGTACTTGCAGGTTTTCTGACAGCAGTGTTTGGGTCGAACGTGTTATCATAAAGCATTTCACCCCTCCCTCTCTCTCGGACCTCATGCTTTAGGGGGCATCTGTTACACAACATTTTTTCACTGTCCCTGCAATGCCTCGTCCCGCATATTGGAGGGTCGTTCCTGTGACTTGTGAACAGTGTCATACTTTTCAAACACCTTCTTTGCATCCTTCTGCATAAGGACATCATTTATCCTATTGGACATTTCCTCAAAAAATCACACAAAACCTATGTTTTGGCCTTGGCGCAGATGGCCAGTTCACCCCTCGCGCCGATATGGAAGATTTGCACTAGAGCTCGTGCACCTGGCGCTCTGTCTCAGTGCAGCCCTCACGCCAAGCTATTTTAGGAATGTTTTTTAAAAATTAGAGGCAGAAGTTTCCTTCTAACCACCTCAGGGATGAGTCACTAGAAGTGGTTAAATTGATCAGCCACGGATCTCTCTCTTTAGGCAGTGGTTTTTACCTCCCATGGAACACTCCTTAGAGATAGGCCTCCCTTCCATAATTATAGGGATCCTAACCTCTCCCCCTCCCTCTATATAAACAAGCCTTCTCCTTTTATGAAAGCTAGCTGAACAAATAGCCAAGGAGCTGAACTTGGAGAAGAATACTATAGCTGAGTAATTGCTATTGAGAAGGTAGAACCAAGGAGAACTCCGTAGAGAGAGACCCGTCTGAATTCCCGACAAGCCTTTGTGAGACGCGCTCCACTTGAACCCTGTTGGAGGAGACCGCAACGTCGAAGCTTGGTTGTACTCTTCCTTTCATTTATTAATATACTCGACTATGGTGTTGGTTCCATCATTGTGTTATGTTGTTTATGTAATGAAATTGATTTAGTCCTCTTCGACTAACTGATAGTTACGAATGTGAATTAGTATGTTGTATATCGTCGTTGTTTCTTGTGTGTGTGCAGGTGTCCGAACGTGAAAGCGAGCGGATCGTGATCTGTAAAACCATGAGCGAGGAGCGAACCACTCTTTCCGACGACAACAATGACATAGGACCTCCAGTAAGTAATCTATTGAACAACGGCATAGGACCTTCGGTAACTAGGAACCAATATTATAGCTTGTCTTGTTTGTGGGTAGACCCACTCTAGGGCTAGTGGGATCACCTCTGTCTGCAGAGGGGATTTACATCCGTCGATTGGCTCAAAGAGGCGAAAGGCTCAAACTCTCTCTCACAACTAAGGACTATTCTCTACTATCAACTCTTGGTATATTCTAGCTAGTAGAATCAATGGGATGAACAGGAATTTATAGGAGTGAAGGGAGAGCTTTGGGATCCACATATGGTGGAGGAAAGGTCTATCTCTTTAGGAAGTTGCATTTGTGTAGGAACTAGAAGGCCAAAGAGAGAAACTCGACCACATCCAGTCGAACAAAAATCCATGAATCCGCTCACGAAGCTGTTAGATCTTAGAAGATTAGTTTCCATATTAAAAAAAACTTCCAAAAGTAGCTCGGCGTATGGGTTCTTCAGATACAGAGCGACCATGGTGTGAGGCCTAGTGAAAATCTAGCCATCGGTGCAAGGACATAACCACACCACCGCGCCGACCCAAAGGTACATGTTTTAAAGGGTCTACTTCAGGAATGGTCAACAGAGATTTTGTTCCTGGTATGTTAAGGGATGCAATGACATTCATTATGATGTGTGACAGTACATAGGGGTCACTCTGATGGTCCGCCAGTATTTAGAAATAGGGAATGCAGGGATGGTGACAAAATGTTGTGTAATAGATGCCCCCTAAAGCATGAAGTTTGAGAGAGAGGGAGGGGTGAAATGATTTATGAGAACATGCCCAAACCAAAACGTCGTCGGAGGAGGACCTACAAGATCAAGTACCATTGATATATCTGATACATGAATACAAGGTATGGGCATAGCCATCCGTATTAGAGAACATGTAATAAGATCCAAGGTATGGACACAACCATCTAGTGAGAAGGATCATAAAATAGACTCGGGTATGGTCGCAACCATCCAATCAGAAGAGTCATGTATACAGTCATGATAAACCGAATTGTCCCGCAACCTAGATTTCATCAGACAAAGCCCAGGGTTTTGCACTCTGTCTCGACCCGAACAAGTACAAATTCATGCATGTGAATGAATGGGCTCAAGTCGAACATGCAAGAAAGTTGCCTGATTACCAGCCAATGATGGAAGTTGTTAATAGGCACGAGAGAAACCACCAGTAATTACAATGGTTCTCAAGGTACTACTAGTACAATCAACAGAATGTGAACAATGAACTAGAGTTGAACATTCGTGAAATCACCTGAGCAAAGGCCAATGAGGAGAGCCTGTCGTCGAATGCGAAGAAATTTCCATTGAGGCATGCAACCTCTAAGGTACTATTGTGTAGGTAAATCCCCTCTAAAGACCGAGGCGATCCCTCTAGCCCTAGGGTGGGTCTAGCAGCAAGAGGCCATGCTAATGTGTCAGTTCCTAGTTAATGAATGGAATGAATTGGGATAGATTGTCCTACCTGTGATCCAACACAGTTGTTGTAGCTACAATAGAGGTCTCCTGATCCTCATCTCGATATGTCACGATCCTTCAACAATGGTACTCGGGTGCCTGCACAAATATCAAAGGACAAAAGCAGCACACATGAAAATAATTTCATTCATAACTAGCTAATCAGTCAAGGAGGATTAAACGTATTGTGTAAGATAAATCACATCAACATAAGACGGGAACAAAAACATCAGTCATGTATATATTAAGAGAAAGAAAGAGATTACAACCGGAGCCTTGACGTCGCAGCCTCCTTCAGTGGGTCCAGTCAAAATACGTCTCGAGCATTCATTGGGGAATTTGGACGTGGCAAGGAAAAAGTATAAGTTCTCTCTCGACAATGGTCTCTCTCTCTGCTTTATCTCACACCAGCTATATCAGATTGTTTCAGAAAAATGTTCAACAATTCCTATTCAGTTAGCTGCATCTATGTGAGATAGGTGTATTTATAGAAGGACAGGAAGAGGTTGGCATCCCTCAAATGGTGGAAGGGAGACCTTATCCTTTGGGAGGTTTCCCCAAAAGGAGGAAACAAGAAGCCAAAGTAAGGTTCTTGTCATTATGCAGTCGAACAACCCAAGCTGACTCACTCACGAAGTAGTTAGCTTGGAAAATTTGCTTCTATATTTTAAAAAATTTCCAAAAACAACTCGACGCGGGCAACTCACTGGGATAGAGTGCCAATGGACTCGGGGCCCAGTGTTAATTTCCTTTATCGGCGCAAGGCCATAACGGTCTACCATTGCCAACCCAAAATCATGTGTTTTGATGGTTTGTTCCAGGAAAAGTCAACAGAGGAAATGTTCTTCTCATGAAAAGGGATGCAATGACACTTTTTGCAAGGCATGAAACTTCATATATGCCACTAAAATGGTCCTCCAATATGCGGGATGGGGATTGTAGGGACGGTGACAAAATTCTGTGTAACAGATGCCCCCTAAAGCATGAGGTTCGGGAGAGAGGGAGGAGTGAAATTCTTTACGAGAATGCGTTCGAACCAAACACCACTGTCGGAAGACCTGAAAGTACAAATACAACTGATATCTCTGATACATGAACATGTGGCATGGGCGCAACCATCCATAATAGAGTATATAAAAACTGAGATCCAAGGTATGGACGCAGCCATATAGAAAATAAGGATCAAAAAATAGGCTCAGGTATGGTCGCAGCCATCCAATCAACAGATTCATGCATACAGTCATGATAAACCAAAATATCCCACAGCCTAGATCTTATCAGACAAAACCTAGGGTCTTGCGCTCCACATTGACCCAAACAAGTACAAATTCAAGCATGCGAATATGTGCTTTGAAGTCGAACATGCAAGAAAGTCACCTGAGTACCAACCAATGATGAAACCTATTAACAGGCATGAGAGAAACCACCAACAATGACAATGGCTCTCCAGGTACAACTAGTACAATCCACGGAATGTGAACAATGATCTGGCATCGAACACCCGCAGAATCACTCGATCGAAGGCCAATGATGTGGACCTATCGTCGAATGTGAAGAAATTTCCATTGAGGTATGTAAGCTCCAAGGTACCAGAAGGGAGTCTCTAGATCATCTTCCTGGATAATGAGCAGAATTCGACAGGAAGTAACCCGGTTGAAGGAGGGCCATATTGTTTCCCACATCATCGACACGAGATACAGGAACATGATGATAGTGAATCGGGACCGAAAAGAGGATCAGAGGGAGGTTGAAAACTGCAAAGGAAAACTTCTCTTGAACATATCATCAACACGACTCCAGATTTTGCAGTATTTGACATCAAGGGATCTGAGGTCATAATGACGTGGCAAAGAGCAGATGAGAGGTCAAAACAGATTACCCAAACTCATGGAGGCAAAAATGACGAAATGAGATGTCCCCAACCCGACACGCATGCAGATGAGTGTCATGTTCAAGAGCGACATACTACCGACACGACTGAGAACTAGTTCCATTTCCCCCCACCATTGCTGGCAAGTACCCCACTTATTTTTGGAAAACAAGCTTGAAGGGGATAACATATGCTTGTCATGTAAGTTTTTCCTTCGGAAAAATCCATCCTAGTACATTTTACGAGCCCTAGGAAGGAGGAACTCAGTGACTTCATGGTGACGATTTCTGATGTCATTTAGGGTTTAACAAGTCCGACAAAGGAAGAACTCAACATCTTTTCATATTTAGAGAGTTTGAAAAGAAGCAGAAAAGAAAACTCCAGCAGTCCCTTTTCATAGGTAGTCTCATAGATCTGAAAAGGTAGAAAACTGTGTCTGAGAGAACCTCTTAGTCGCGATAGGCTAAGGTATTCATTTTTTGTAAATAATCTATCCCAGATCGAAAAAAGGGGTAAATGTATATTGGGTAGATATCGTTTTGCAGCCATTTAATGAGTTCAAAACGACAAGAGTCTCGACAATCTTTTCAATTTTAGAGAGTTATAAAAGAGCTGAAAGATGACTCCAACAATCACCTTTTCATGTTTTTACCGAGTCCGAAAAAGTATAAAATACAACTCGTTACTTCATCGTTGTTACGTTGAAAACCTGTCGCTGCACAAGAGATGCACGTAAAACCCATTTTTCGAAATAACATAGCGAAATAATCGAAAAATACGTTTTAAAACCTAATTAGGGTTTTGAAAAGTTATAAAATGCCAAATATGGTAAAAAAAAAATTACTTTTTACTTTTACCTCTTGTGAGCATATGTTACCCTTTTTCACTGCGATTTTGCGATGGCGACAGCGGGAAATCCGGAAGACCAATCTCGAATCTGTCAGTTCCAGGTAAGAGCTAACACTCTTCCCTGTATTTTTATTACACTTTCATTACCTACAACTCCAATTTTGGAAATCTATGGGGGAATTTGCAAAAACTAGGGCACGGCGGTTGGCGCCGGTATCGGGCACGGACCCACGTCAATTGTCCTAAAATTTGAACTAGGGCAACCACGACAATCAATTTTAGCATGTATTTTTAAACAAGGAGGCCCAAATTAATGTTTCACAAGCTTTGGATTTTGCAAATGACAGTCATATGAATGTATTTGTAGGTGTGAAGCGGAAAAATGGTGATTGAATGGAAAGAACAAGAACATAGTGAAGAAGATGAAGAAGCCATGAGCAATAACAAATGCATGGAAGCTCTCAGAGATTGTGGGCTCAAGAAATTATTTATGAAACCATGTCTCAGAGCTCAACCAGAGCTATTGCAGTACTTAATCAGTGTCTGGGACGTTGATCAGGAAAAATTCATTATTCATGACTAGGAACTTGAGATTGAAGTCTCAGATATTTATTTCATAACTGGACTATTGCAGAGGGGGACAGTACCAATCCTGACCAACACCTGGCCCTCAATGGAGAACATGAGTATGGTTATCGATAGGGTGTGCCCAAGGAAAGTATCAGGAAGCGGAAAAGTGGACATCCAAACTATTCTGTATTTGGCACTAAAGGTAGTGCTGCACACCATCACACGAGCTGCAGGATCGCAGGTGCCGCATGAGGCCACAAGACACAACTACTTCTTGTTGTATATTGCATGGCACCGACCCTCTACAACTGGGTAGAGGCGATGACAATCAACATAAAGCGTCAACTGAAAAAGTGCAAGAAAACCAAGCTGAAGCAGTTTGGTTACGGTTCCATACTGGTATCGTTCATCTTGGAACAACTACCAATCTTCCAGTGTCAGGAGGTGATAGTTTCGACACCACCAACCCGGGAGCCATGGATGGCCCGTTGGGCAGCTCTGATGCCAAGGTCAGGGGGCGGTCAACATATGTCCCAGAGACCAAAGTTCTTTGAGTGGCTCTGCCAACATCTGATTGTCGTGGAGGAGTGGCCCTACTCTGGCACATATTTTATGGGTGATGCAGATCTCCCACTCCCAGAAGGAGAGGATTGGGATGAAGTTTTGGGTAAGACTTATTTTTTATTTTGATGAGTATTATGATTTTTTTTTTTTTATGCATGTTCTAACATTAAATCCATGTAATTTCACATGTTGGCCCAGAGAGACCTATAGGTATGTCCCTGATAGCGAGGCAGGTTACTCACGACTTTGATGTTGCCCCTCATGGTGAGGGAGGCAAGGAGGACGAAATCATACACAACTTGGAGGGAATCTCCCGTGGGATCCTGGACTATGCGTGATTCGATGATGTTCCTCGTGCATACCAGAGACAAACTGCAGGGGTGTCAAACCATGTTCACCGCTTGTTGAGGCAGCTTGTACGGACCGTGACGTGTTATCATGAGCGTCACGCCAAGTAGACACCTAGGTTTTATTTCCGCATATTTTTGAGAGACATGATGTCTCAGGATGTAACCAAAACATACATATTTTTTGAACTTATGATGCACACGGATGCAAATTCGATATATATATATATATATATATATATATACATCTATTTTCCTGTATGGATCTTGTCATGTGATGATGATTTTTTACAAATTACGCAAATGTCTATCTAATACAATGTAAGCTACTGTATCAGTTAATGCATTCATTCATCTAGGAATATGTTGATATGTAATGTAATAAAAAATTCTTTCTAGTAAACGAACATGCAAATACAATCTTAAGATGTGAGGGTTTCTAACAAAATAATTTCCATTAAGTTGAACAGCAACAAGTTATGAGTCTAGGTTAACAATCAATGCATGAATGTTGAGGGTAGTTGCCTCGGTTAATAGTTCAATAACATCACTATATTCATCGACATTTTTTGTAGTTCGTCCTACACAGATACCTTGAAGGTCTATCAACTCACCAGCAGGATCATAAATCACCTAGGTTGTTGAAGACAGGTTCTGGGTACTGCGGAAAGCACCATCGCGAAATTGACATAAGGGGTAATAGACATATGCACAATAAGCAGGAAAATGCTTGCAAAGCACACCAAGCCAAAAATGTACAAAAATGAAAAGAACATCTATGTACAAAAAACATGCACGAATGAATCATACATAGTATTTTTTAAGATACAACCCATTTCTAGGCTGAACCAAAGGATAACCTTCATAATCAATAAGCTCATAAGCCCCATTTCGCAAAACACATTTAAGAATGTAGGGCCCATGCCACATGGGTCGAAATTTGCCTACCCCCAGCTTATCGTGAGCTTGGTCGTACAGGAGGACGAGGTCTCCTTCTATGAAGGAACGAGGGGAAACCGACTGGTCAAAATGAGATTTGACCCACTTTTTCTGTGCTCCAATGACCAGAGAAGCAAAGCGGCAAGTTTCATCCAACCTTTCTAAGTAGAGAAGACAATCTTCTTCTGGAAAAGTATTCGGCAGCAATTCAACAGCTAGCGTGAGCAGAGGTATTTCACATTCTATCGGAAGGGTAGCTTCCAGACTGTAAACAAGCTGAAATAGAGTTAATCCAGTCACATACTTTACTGAGGTTTGGTATGCCCAAATAGATAAAAACAACATGAGATGCCAATTTTATTTGTGCATCCCAATCGTACTTTGAAGCATAGTGACGAGAACTTTGTTCATGGCTTCAAGTTGGCCATTGGCCTGAGGATAGTACGGCGTTGAGTTATCGTGACATAGACCCAACTTTGAAGTCAACTCCGCCACCATGTAATGCCGAAAATGGGAACCATGATCGGTAACAATGGCTTGAGGGACACCAAATCTAGTAATGACATGATTGAATAGAAATTTTGTTGTTGTCTTACCGTCAACCGTAAGTGTAGGCATTGCTTCAACCCTGGTGAATTAGTCAATGGCTATGATGATATAAGCATGCCCCCCGGCCGAGTGAGGGATACACGTCATAAAATCAATGCCCCACTTCGAAAAGGGACCAATGGTAATGACAGGGTGGAGATGGGAAGGCAGTGCGCGCATCTTGCGCTGATAGATCTGGAAATCATAGCACTTACGAACAGCAACAATGCATCCTTTAAAGATAGTGAGCCAAAAATACCCAGCACGAAGAATTTTCTGTGCAGTAGCATAACCACACATGTGACTGCCATAGGCGCCACTGTGAAAATAATTCAAGGTTTTATTAGCATCCTCAAGAGTCAAACACTGGCGGAGAATGGAATCAACTCTGATGCGGTAGAGTGTATTTCTGACTACACGATAGGGTTGTGATTGACGACGGATGCGTCGACGAGAATCCTTTGTCAACTTAGATCGAAAGGTATAAGTCTAAAGATATACGATGATATCACCGTACCAGGGATCGAGGGCACTAATCAGAAAAGCGTGTCGTCTGGAATGCGTTCCTCAGAACTAGACAGAGCGGAGTCAGAAGGGAGAGAGCAAAATAAATCGACAAAGACTAATGACCTCTTCGACATGGCAGTAGTGAACTCCAAATCGAACTCTTGGAGGATGAAAATCCACTTCGAGTACTTTCCCCATAGCAATTGACAAGACAATATATAGGTCATAGGGTTGCAGTCAGAAATCACAGTCACTGTACGTAACAAAATATAGTGACGAAAACGTTGAACAGATTGAACAACAGCCAACACCAACTTCTCGGCATGTGCATATCGCATTTCGGTATCGAGAAGGTTATGAGACAGATAATAAATGACATGCTCGTCACCATCATTATCATCTAGTACCAAAACCATGGAAATTGTGCTGAATGCGGCGACCAAATAGAGGAATCATCACGATGATAATTCAGAGGACGCAACAGAGGAGAGTTGACAAGGTCTTTAGTGCATCGAAGGAATTTTGGGTGATCTCATCCCAGAGGAACGAGACGCCTTGCTTCAGTAATCGCGTAAATCCTTTAGCCACTTCAGCATAGTTGGGTATAAAATGGCGCAAGAATTTATCTTTCCCTTGTAGACTCTGTAGTTGATGTAATGAGGATGGAGAGGGGAGATTAACGATAGCTTCAACTTTGAGTGGATTGAGACGAATCCCGTCTTTGGAAATGATAAACCCTAAGAGTCTACCGGATTCAACGCAGAAGACGCACTTATGCGGATTCAGTCGGATGTTATAGCGTCAACAATGAAGAAAAATATGACGGAGATGATCAGGATGGTCTTTACGCTTAGCTGAATGAGCCGGAAGGTCATCAAGATAAGGCTGAACAATGTGTTTGATATCGTGGAAAGCATATGACATTTCTCATTGAATGTAGCTGCAACAATTTTCAGACCAAAAGGGAGCTTTTTATAAGTGAAAGTACCACAAGGACAGATAAAGGTGGTCTTATGTTGATCAGCTAGAAGAATGTTAATTTGGTTGTAACCAGAAAATCTGTCCATAAGGGAAAAAATCTCACTCCCAGCACAATCATCAATGATTTCATTAATAAAGGGAGTATGATAATTATCCTTAGGGTAAGCACGGTTAATGACACGGTAATCAACACAGGACACGAATGGTACCATGTTTCTTATCTACAGGCACAATATTGGAAACCCATTCTGTCAAGGGAATCAGATAGATAAAACCATCTTTAAGATGTTTTTCAACTTATCCCTTAATAGCGGTAGCCTTTCTAGGGTGCACAGGACGAAGAAGCTGGCGAATAGGCTTCACACTAGGATAGGTAGGAATCTCATGCACCACTATACTTGGATCGATGCCGGGCATCTCTTCGTAAGACCATGCAAAGACATCGCGAAACTCGTGGAAAAGGCTAGTATAAAGCTGAACCTCATCATAAGGACAAGTCGCCCCAATATGGACGTTCTCAACAATTATCGGTTTGACGGAAATGTCGATAGGCATCGTTTGTGTGATATTACTCAAGTTATCTTCCGTAAAAACTTTGTGTGTCAGAATAGGTGTTTGAAGTGGAGGAGAAGGAACCTGAGAAGAAAACCTCTCAAGACACGTAGACATGGCCCCAAGGCCAGGCATGAACGCGCAACAATGATGACTATCATCCCAAGGAGGATCCTCTAGAGACATAGTTTCCACGATGGCTTCATCGAAGGGAAATGTCTCTCTCAAGGGATCGGGCGAATCCGAATCACTGAGCCAAGGGGATTGAGAATAAGTATCAAGAGATATGCCCAAAGGAGCATGATCAAGCAGTGGAGGATCCAAAGCCAAAATAAGTTCACAATAATCAATCTCGATTGGACTTAATGACATCGAATCTCCATATGAATCAATCTGCTCGGGCGAAGGGATGATCCACGGATCGCCAGACCCGGAGATCATATTAACCTGAACATTGTTGGGTGGAGGAAGAGGAAAAATACCCATGAGAGTAGGGTCTTTGAACAAACCCGACCCTATGCTCTCGTAAGGCGTAGGAATTTGATCCACGTACGGAATGTTGTTCTCGGAAGAAGAAGTCAAGAACGAAAATTGATCGACAGTAATGATCTTTCCTTCGTGCAGAAATTGCAAAACGCAAAAGAGAGTGGACAGAATGCACAACATGGCATGGGTCCAACTGCGACCGAGGAGAAGATTGTAATTGAGCTTGGCATCAACTACTTCAACCTCGACGTTGGCTGTCTTCCCTTCTAGAGTAATTGGTAAACTAGTGAGAACACCAAGAGGTTTAGATTCCCTTCCATCAAACACTTCTAGAGCATTTTGAGATGAATGCAAAGCTGGAGAACCAATATATTTCCTGCAGGCAGATGAAATGATGTACATAGATGCACCCTCGTCCACGACCGCACGATGGATATTCAGTTCATTAATGCCAACTTGTATGATGAGCGCAAGCTGGTGAGGGAGACGTGGGACGAAATTCTTGAAGTTGAAAGTGATAAGGCTCAAATCAGCAAGATCCACCCTGCCGAAGGCAGATAGCAAAGCCTTCCATTGAGACGGACAACTCTGAAGTACTTCTAATGCAGACATTGCAGATGGCGCCTGAGCCAATTCCTTAACAATACTGTAATGTTGAGCAGCATGGGTGTTAGGATTGTAAGAAGACTTACGGAGTACACCTTTGGAAGGTGGTCATACAACGAGATCAGTATTGGGCCTTTCAATTTGAAGAGGGCCAGAAGCAGGCAGAGGAGGAGAACCATCAGCGATCTCTTTCCCTGCTGCCTCATGTAGTTCAGTATAATTTTTTGACCGGGTTGCTATGGAAACGGATGTAGAACCGTTCATCATGAAAACCTAAGATCCAAATGGGGCAGATGACTGAGGTTTCTCTACCAAATGAGTTTGCTGTGACGGAAACAGTTCTTTGAGAACAGTCAGAGTTCCTTGGGTGCCTTTGAGCAATCAACTCACTTAGGCCCATTGAGGACAGTCCTTGGTGTAGTGATATTCGTCACATATCAAGCAAGGATACTTCAGTTTACGCTGTGAACCATCATCAACATGAGATTTATGAGAATCCTGTTTTGGGGTGTCAACTTTGGCCTTACCTTTACCCTTCTTTTTTCCCTTGGAAGTTTTATCCACTATATTGGCTTGAACAACATTCACTTTCGTGGTTTTACCATAATTTGGGGTTGGCTTGGAAGAAGTATCATTGGAAGGAGTATATTTTTGCTTCCTAGGATTCAGAGGAGAAGACTTCCAAGAAGTCTGAGACACAGAATCGATGATACCGTCGATGGATGGCGTCGTAGGTGCTTTGGATGTTCTAGGTCTAGGAGCATCAGGCAAGAGATCGTACAACGTGCCAGACTGAGAGTACACAAGATCAAGGTACTGGGCACGAGAAATGGCTTGTTCCTCAGTGACACATGCCCCCATAGCAATGTCCTTAGCAATAGGACTGATGAAAGAGGTAGTAAACCAATCAGTTAGAAGCTGATCAAGAATCTCAAACTTGATCAGGCGACTATGATGCCTCCATTCATGAATATGATCTGAGATATGGGTAGCTTGATCTAGCTTCAAGGATGTGAGGAGGTGCATCCCGGTTTCATACCGAACTGGTAACTGAAAGTGCGTGAGAAACGCCATGGCTAAAGAATTTAAATCCTGAAAGATGCCACGAGATAAATTGATGTACCACTTGGCAGCGACACTAGTAAGAGTCTGTTGGAAAAGACGAAGTCGGATAGAATCGTCAACCCAAGAGTTAGAGGAACACCAAAGATGGTATGTCATAACATGTGCTTGGGGGTCTTCTTTGAATTTGCCCTCAAATTTGGGACAATCACCAGGGATTTTGGTTGGAATTGGAGGCCAATACGGGTTATGAAGGATTAGATCGTTCATCAAATTTGACACATCAGGCAGTTCTAACATAGTGAGAAACAAAAATTAAGGATTAAAAGGCATTGGAGGTCGTTGATAAAGACCAGTGTTAGCATTCCACCCAGGTTGAGAGAAATTTTTCCCCCATATGTTTTGTCCCAGAGGATTTTGTCCATAGGGGTTATAAGCCTGATAGTTCTTCCCATACTGGGGTTGAGGACAGGGATACTGATTCTGAGCATACCATTGAGGTACTTGCTGAGAAATATATGGATTTTGTTGCGGAATGTAAGCATTTCCTTGAGGTGGATAATACACCATCTGGGATTGAATTTGAGGGTAATAAGTGAAATATTGGGGCACACTATATACTGCCTGAAATTGACATTGAGGAGGGTAAGTAGCACCTTGAGGTTGAGCAGGTTGTCCCTGCAGAGCAGGTTGAATGGGATGTTGAGCAGGTTGAATCGATTACTGAGCAAGTTGAACAGGTTGAACCGGTTGTTGAGCGGGTTGAGAAGTTTGAATCGGCTGCTGATGTTGGGCAGGTTGTCCCTGTAGAGCAGGTTGGCCTGGATATTGAGGGCCACCAGGTTGGCCTTGTGGAAGAGGTTGGAAAAATGGTTGGGATGGACCAGGTTACCCCTGAAAACTAGGTTGACCCGTAGCAGGACCGTAGGGTTGTCCTTGTTGTACAAAAGCTTGGCCTTGCGAAACGTAAGGTTGCTGCTGTTGCACAAAAGGTTGTCCCTGTGGTGGATACATTTGCCCCCTAGGAACATAAGATGCTCCTGGTTGAAAATGAGGTTGACCATACGACCCATAGGGTTGACCTTGTTGGACTGAAGGTTGTCCCTCTAAGGGTTGTCCTTGCGGACTGTAAGGTTGTCCCTGGGGACCAAAGGGTTGTCCCTGCTGGATCAAAGGTTGTACCTGTAAAGGTTGTCCTTGTAGACCCGAGGTTTGTCCCTGTAATAATGGAGCTTGATGAGAAACAATATGATAGGGATTAGCCGGAGGAAAATAAACAACTTGATTAGAATCGATGGGAAGCAAATATACGGGATTTCCGTAGAAATCATAATCATGGGGAAGTTTTCTAGGAGCTTGCGGCTGCTAAGAACCCTAAGGTGTGGAATTATGTGGCTAAGAATCAGGAGAGGGATCATACCATCGTTGAATATCCAACAGATAGTCATTGAATGTATAAGTAGAAACCATGGGTGCAGTGCACGTAGGTTGGGTTTCCATGGTGCGAGGTTGCAATCCACTCACGATAGGCCTAACAGGAAATGTAGGATTGATAAAGATAGACCTGTGAACAATAGTAGACCCTGACGACTGAGTTGTACTAACAACCGGTGCAGATGAAGCCACACAAATGGTAGGAAGAATCGTGACAAATGTAATAGTGGCTAACAAGATGGGTGTCGAAGGCAACATTCCTAATGTAGGAAAAATCGAGTTCTAGTGGGAGCAACTATATTGGACTGTGCCATGGATGCCACACCAGAAATGATCTGACGCAAAGTATGATAACCAGGTGGAAGAGACACCGATTGGGGGGGAGGTTGACTGGAGACATACGGGAACTCTTCTAGGAAAAGTTGATATTCTCCTGTAGAAGCATTTAGCTCTTCACTGCCAACAGGACTGGAATAATCCATATCTAATGAGGGCGTAATATCGTCGAAAAAGACGACGAGGAATAGGGGGTAAAGTAGCGGCTAATAATGGTGATCCCGAAGTAAGAGGAGGGAATTCTTCCTCACTCCCAAAACCAGAGCAAGCACCCTGAGATGGCCAATTGAAATCAACCGACCCTTTAGGAGGAGACCGGGTAGCGAGAGGTAAGACACTCTGGAGAATAGGCTGTGAAAACTCGGTAGACCTAGTGGACTGAGGTGTTTCCAAAGAAACGTCAAGAAAAGGACTACCACTAGGAGGCAGCGAAGAAGATGATGTAACTGGTGGTTTCGCCACTGTGACAATATTTCAACACAGGAAGAAAAAACGAGATAGCTTATTCAAGGCTTCAAGATCAAACACTAAGGAACTACAAAAAACAAGCCAAGCAAGAAACTTTTAACGGGCATGTGATCGTAGGCAATTAATTTTATGACATTGAAATGGAACTTTGTTGTTTCATGTTTTAAGATTTGAGAAATAGGAAAAAGATGACTCTAGTCACTTTCAGATTGAACGAGCGTGAAAGGACAAGTGCTCTATGATCTTTTCACTTTTAGAGAGTCACGAAAAGATCAAAATGACTACTCTTGTAATCTAAGCAAGAGGGTGTACCAAGTTTCCGTGAACTTCTATATAGACCTTGGTGATCAAATGAAAGAGAAATGACTAAGGACTTGACGTACGTGTAGGTAGTCTCCCCGAATGCTGTGTTCGGTGTATCACGGTTACAGGGTAGCAGACTCGGCTTCCTATGGATAAAGGATTGCAACCTATGAGGGTCTCCCTTTATATACGTGATGGTACGGGGAGCACAAGTCTATACTAGTGTTGTCTAAAGCCAGGTGGCAAATGACATCTACTAGGTTTAACGACGCCGGAACATGTCACTAGCCTAGACCTCTAAAATATGTACATTAGGTTTCGATTCTTCCTTAGATTTATTGAATTGATTTTAAGGTTGATCTTGAATTAATGTTTCAATTTCAAGTCCTTACCGAATGTGATCTCGAATTCCTAAATGCACACTACATGAAAAATAACATCATTTCCGTTCGATGAATGCTAACTAAGAGAAGGATAGGAATCTTTAACAAATTAGCAATCAATGAAAACATAAGAATAATTTCACTAATTCATCTAATATAACCAAACGAGAAAATGAAAAATATTTCCTAGTTCACTAAGAGCTAGTTATGCAAATGAACTTTTCATTTTCGATTCAAACAAAAGAATGCAATTTTTTTGTTTTTCAGATGAATGAAGCACACAATGCACTGTTACATTAAAAATCTAAACAAACACTAGTTTTGATCACTACGAATGTAAAGATCTAAAACGAATAAATGAAATGCAATACAAACATAAAACACACTCAAAACAAGGATGCACTCTTCCAAACAAACAAAATTCTTTCAAAATTATTCAATGAGCAATGTGATCTATGCTCGAAGTGATGAAATGGAGAGTTAAATGAAGAGAAAAGTGATCATCTAACAAACCAAAGACAGAAAGGATCGAGAAATACTAACACAATCAGTTAGAGAATTGAAATGACAAAGATCGAAGTGACTCGAATTCATCTCAGAAGGCTCAGTGAAGAGAAGGTTGAACAAACAGCACAAGACACCTAGAAACCATAGGGCTACAAACTTCACTGTTAATATAATGGAAAAACAACTGAGAAGACCGAGGCTACATAGTCAAAACAATCTCAAAAGACCAATTTCAAGGCAAAGAACCAATCCAGAGCCAAGAACTACTGACAAAAAACTCAAGAAGAAGGTCAAATCAAATCCTACAGGATTCTGCGCAACTGTAAGGCTGTAGTCCGTGCCTAACAGGGGTTGGCGCACCTGTGACGAAAGCAACAAGCGCCAATTGGCCCGACTGTTCAAGGAAAAATCACGCCAAGCTAGAAAAATATGGGAAAAAGATAAAACCACTGAGCAGAGGTCAGACTTGACACTCTGGAACTGAACAGGATAATTCAAAATAGTCAGGCAAGTCAAGCAAGGCATAAAAGCAATCAAACGACCAAAGTTGACTCGACAATTCAAACTCTCAACAAAAAACGGGACGAAAAACACACACTGATCCCCAGCGGCATCGCCAATTTTTTGTGTAGGTAAATCCTCTCTGCGGACAAAGGCGATCCCTATAGCCCTAGGGTGGGTCTAGTAGCAAGATTACATGCTAATGTGTCGGTTCCTAGTTAATGAATGGAACGAGTTAGGATAGATTGTCCTACCTGTGATCCAACGTAGTTGTTGTAGCTATAGCAGAGGTCTCTTGATCCTCGTCCCAACACGTCGCGATCCTTCAGCAATGGTACTCGGGTGCCTGCACAAGGATCAAAGGACAAGAGCAACATACATGACAATAATTGCATTCATAACTAACTAATCAGTAAAAGAGGATTAAACGTATTGCGTAAGATAAATCACATCAACACAAGACGGGAACCAAAACATCAGTCATGTATATATTAAGAGAAAGAAAGAGATTACAACCGGAGCCTTGATGTCGCAGCCTCCTTCAGTGGGTCCAGTCAAAATGCATCTCGAGCATTCGTCAGGGAATTTGGACATGGCGAGGCAAAAGCCTAAGCTCTCTCTCGACAAGGGTCTCTCTCTCTACTCTATCTCACACCAGATATATCAGACTGGTTCGGCAAAATTTTCAGCAATTCCTATTCAGCTAGCTGCATCTATGTGAGATAGGTGTATTTATAGAAGGAGAGGAGGAGGTTGGGATCCCTCAAATGGTGGAAGGGAGGCCTTATCCTTTGGGAGGTTGCCCCAAAAGGAGGAAAGAAGAAGCCAAAGGAAGGTGCTCGTTGTTATGCAGTTGAACAACCCAAGCTGACTCACTCACGAAGTAGTTAGCTTGGAAAATTCACTTCTATATTTAAAAAAATTTCCAAAAAAAGCTCAGTGTCGGCAGCTCACTGGGACAGAGCGCCAATGGGTGTGAGGCCTAGTGTTAATTTCCTTTATCGACATGAGGCCATAACGGTCTACCAGCGCCAACCCAAAAGCATGTGTTTTTGATGGTCTGTTCCAGGAAAAGTCAACAGAGGAAATGTTCTTCTCATGGCAAGGGATGAAATGACACTTTTTTCAAGGCATGACACTTCATATAAGTCACATAAATGGTCCTCCAATGTGTGCGATGAGGATTGCAGGGACGGTGACAAAATGATGTGTAATAAGTACCAGAAGGGAATCTTTGGATCAACTTCCTGGATAATCAGTTGAAGTCAACAGGAAGTGATCGGTCGAAGGAGGGTCATAATGTTTCTCACATCATCGACATGAGACATAGGAATAATATGATAGTGAATCAAGACTGAATAAAGGATCAGGGGTTGAAAACCGAAGAAGGGACTTCTCTTGAACATATTGGCGACACGAATCTGGAATTTGGAAGTATTTGACATCAAGGGATTTGAGGTCATGGTGATGAGGAAAAGAGAAAATGAGAGGTCAAAATGGATAACCCAAACTCATGGAGGCAAAATGATGAATATGGGATGTCCCTAACCCGACATGAAATGCAGACAAGTGTCATGCTCAAGAGTGACATACTGTCGACACAACTGACAACTAGTTCCTTTTTCCCCCACCATTTCTAGAAAGTACCCCAAATATTTTTGGAAACAAGCTTGAAGAATATAGCATATGCTTTTCATGTAAGTTTGTCCTTCAGACAAATCCATTCTAGTACATTTTATGAGCCCTAGGAAGGAGGAACTGGGTAACGTCATGGTGACAGCTTTCAATGTCATTTAGATTTAACGAGTCTGACAAAGGGAAAAATCGACGTCTTTTCATGTTTAGAGAGTTTGAAAAGAGGCAGAAAAGAAATCTCCAGAAAGTCCCTTTTTGTAGGTTGTCTCTCAGATCTGAAAAGGTAGAAAACAATATCCGAGAGAACCTCTTAGCCATGTTCGACTAAGGTATTCCTTTTTCATAAATAATCTGTCACGACCCAAAAAAAGGGTATACATATACTGGGCAGACGACGTTTCACAGCGTTTAGCGAGTTCAAAACGACAGGAGTCTCGAAAATCTTTTCAATTTTTGAGAGTCAGAAAAGCGTTGAAAGATGACTCTAAGGGGTGACTTTTTCATGTTTTTACTGAGTCCAAAAAATTAATAAAATACAACTCGTTTTCTCATCGTTGCCAATTTTAGGACCTGTTGTTGCACAAGAAACAAATGTAAAATCCATTTTCGAGAAAAAATGATAAAAAATAATAGAAAATGTGTCTAAAAACCTAATTAGGGTTATAAAAGATTATAAAAAACTCAAATAGTAAATGAAATGAAATTTTACCTTTTCACCTTCTTGTGAGCATTTTTACCAGTTTTTACTATGAATTTGGGGAGCTGACTGCAGGCAATTCAAGAGGTCATCGACGAATCCGCTTCTTCCAGGTAAGAGCCATGAACTTCACCTGAAATTTCATCCATTTTTTATATGTTTTTGTGTCTTAATGTATTTTGTTGAGGAGTTTGAAAAAACCATGGCCGCGGCAGTCAGCGCCCGTTCTAGGCACGAAGTCGTGCCGTCCTCCACGATTTTTATATAGGGAAAGCACTGCTTGACACTGCTGTTTGAAAAAAAACAGCGCCGAATGCCGCACCCAAAATTTTCAAAGTTTTCTCCCAAAAATGTTTGGCCAAATGGATTCAATTTTTAGCAATGGCTTATAGAATCTCTGTATTGTTGTTTTGCAGGAAGAATCATCAAGTTTTCAATGGAAATTGAATGGAAAGAGCGAGAGCATGGGCAGAAGACACACGGGTCCTAGAGAATGATGCATGCTTAGATGATTTAAGGAACTATGGGCTCCTCAAGTTTTTCATGACCCCATGTCTAAGAACTCAAATAGAGCTTCTACAATACTTGATCAGTGTATGGGACATTGACCAAGAGAGATTCATCATCCATGACTAGGAATTGGAGATAGAAGTCTCATATATCTACTTCATAACTAGATTGTCACGGAGGGGAGAGAAACCACTAATGACAGGTACTCAGATCCTTGGAGAGAGCATGGGCATGTTGATAGATAGGGCTTGTCCTAGAGCAAGGAAAGCACGAGAGTGGAAAACTGGACATCCAGACAATGCCCGACTTGCCTTTGAGGGTAGTGTTGCATACCGTTACTCGGGTTGCTGGGTCTGAGGCTCCTCGTGAAGCTACAAATACTCAGCTCCAATTAGCCATAGATTGCATGTCTCCAAAAATCTTCAATTGGGTGGAAGCGGTGACAATCAACTATGAAACGTTAGCTAACCAAATGCAAAAATGGTAAGCTAAAGCAATTTGGGTACGGGTCCATTTTTGATACTGTTAATCTTGGAATGGTTACCGATATTCCAGCGACATGAGGTGATTGTACCTATGCCACCAACATGAGAGCCACGGATGGTCCTTTGGGCTGAGTTGATGCCTCGATCAGGAGGTGGGAAACATATGTCGTGGAGACCATAGTTCTTTGACTAGTTGAGCCAACAACTCATCGTGGTGGAGGACTGGCCGTATACAGGTACCGATTTCAAGGGTGATCCGGATCTTCCACTTCTGGAAGGGGACAAATGGGATGAGGGGAGAGGTAAAAACTCATTTTTTTTATTTTTATTAATATTACAATTTTTTTTGGTTTTTTATATATATGTGTTCTGATGTTTTCTCATGTGTTGCAGATGCTGGACCAGAGAGACCTGCGAGGATTTATCCGATAGCTCGGAGGGTCCCAATATATTTCGAAGTGGCCCCTCATGGTGAGGGAAGTGATGAGGAATAAATCACACGTAACTTGGAGGGACTCGTAAGCGATATATCAGAGTACGTGAGATTCGAGGACATTCCTCGCGCTTACCAGCGACACACTACAGGAGTTTCTAACCACATTCATCGATTGCTGATATGTGTTGTAGGGGAAGTGATGTGCTATCATGAGCACCATGTTGATTAGACTCCTAGGATTCATTTTTGAATTTTTTCTTAGAGACATGGCATCTTAGGATGTAACTAAAACACATATATTTTTTGAAATATGATGTACAAGCCTATGCAAACAATCGATATATATACATATATATATATATATATATATATATATATATATATATATATATATGCTTATTTTCTTTGACAAATCTTCTTATGTGCTTATTTTCCTGTATAAATCTTACTATGTGATGATGATTGTTTTTTACAAATTCCGCAAATATCTATCTAATACAATATTAGCTACTGCATAAGTTAACATATTCATTCTTCTAGGAACATGTTGATATGCAATATAATAAAAATTCCTTTCTAACAAATGAACATGTAAATACATCCTTAAGATCTGAGGGTTTCTGACAGAATAACGCCCATTGAGCTAGAGAACCACAAGCTGAGAGTCTATGTTTACAATTAATTCATGAATTTCGAGGGCAATAGATTCAATTAGAAGTTTTATAACTGCACTGTATTCAGTGACATTGTTAGTTGTACGTCCTAGACAAATACCTTGAAGGTCTACTAACTCACCGTTATGATCATAAATTACCCAAGCCACGAAGGATAGGTTCTGGGTACTACGAGAGGCACTGTCAGCGAAACTGACCTAAGCAGTGACAAACATCTGCACAGTAAGCAAAGACATAATAAGCAAGAAAAAACTGCTCGCAAAGCACACCAAGACAAAAATGTGGTAAAATAGGAATGGTTTCATTTTTACACAAGCTTGAAAACATGGAGAACTATGCTTGGGATTGGTTTCATTTTTACACAAGCTCGAAACAAAGATGAACTATGCTTGAAAATGGTTGCATGCCCCTAGCATGATGAATCAATTCGAGGCACATGCCTCCCAAGCTTCAGTGCATCCGCCTGAGAGAACTATCAGTTACTAACAAAAGGATGGAGTGAAGGTTCAATTAAAAGAGCAAGGAAAATACTCGACTGGGATTTTACGAGATCTAATCAAAAGCTCGAATTTTATGGGAACGTGTTTCATTTTTTAACGAGGTTGACACATTAAAGAAATATTCTCACGACACCTTGTTTCATTTTTTAAGGAGCTTGACAAAATAAAACGAACCATGCTCCAAAGAGCTTGTCTCATTTTTTAAGGAGCTTGACACAAGAAAACAAACTATGCTTCGAAAGAAGCTTGTTTCATTTTTTTAAGGAGCTTGAAACAATCTATGAGATAAGCTTATCATGACGAATAATAAGTCATGGCTTCCAATAATTTCTCATATGATAGGAGAGCACTATCTCAGAATTCGCGATCGAATGCCCCTAGCAGACGGTACACGACGGTACTATCACTGGATGAGGGAAATGAACAAGTGGCCACATAATTGACCTGTGGCGGGGAAGATATCATCGGCAGTTAAGGATCTGGAAGGGACGACAGTAGATCAGATGTCACATCAGGACCAAAGAACGAAAGCGATCGATGGTCACGACCCAACCTTCATGTGGAAAACAGATCACAGGAAGGAGGGAAGAGACAAGCGTGCCCATGGCATAAGCATAGTTGTGTCCTAGGAGAAAGTTAAAATCCAAGGGGCCTTGGGCAACCATCATGTCTATATAGAAAATTTTTCCTCCCAAAGTAATAGGTAACTTTAGAAGGATCCCTAATGGTTGACTTGTTCCTCAATTAAAATCCAACAGATTATGAGTAACAGGCACAAGCTGCGGAGAAACCAAAGCTTGCAGGCAGTTGAGGAAATAATACTAACTAAGGTGCCTTCATCTATTATCGTGCCCAGTACGACCATATCGTAGGCCTTGTCATTCGAATTAACCCTAAAGAATCACTAAGGAATGTAACTTTAACCAGGAATATTTCGTGGGCAGTCAATTTTATAACATTGAAACAAGACTTTTCCTTTTCATGTTTTAAGAGTCGAGGAAAGGACAGAAGGTGACTCTAGTAACTTTTAGTTTGAACGAGCTTGAAAGAACAAGTGCTCAATGATCTTTTCAAGTTTAAAGAGTCATGGAAAGATAAAAAATGACTACTGAGGAACTCTAGGCAAAAGGGTGTACCAAGCTCCTATGAACTACAATATACACCTTGGCAAATGAATTTACCAAGGACTTAACGTATGTGCAAGAAGTGTCCTCGAATGCTGTGTTCGGTGCATCACAGTTACAGGGCGGCAGACTCGGCTTCCTATGAATAAAGGTTTTCAACCTAAAAGGGTCTCCCTTTTTATACGCGACGGTATGGGGAGCACAAGTCTATACTAGTGTTGTCTAAGGCAAGATTGCAAGTGACAACTGCTAGGTTTAATGACGTCAGAACACGTCACTAGCCTGGACCTCTAAGTGTGAGAATTAAGTTTCAATGCTTCCTTAGGTTGATTGAGTCAATTTTATGGTTTATCTTGAAATTAAGTTTTAGTTTCAAGGCCCTACCGAATGTTACCTCAAATCTCTAATATGCAACTACATGAGAGAAACAATACCATTTCATTTTGATGACACTACAAGGAAAAGACCCTCTAGCGGATGTTTTTGAGGAACCCTTTATAAAAATAACCTAGACATCCGTTTCTAGCAAAGGTTACTAGAGTAGGTTGGTGGGTAGAGGTTTTTGCGAATGTGTTTCATTCAGTGCGCTTATCATCCTAAATCGCACCGGTGCGCTCAACAAGAGAAAGCATTGGTGCGCACAAAACGTTGACACACAGGACACCGTGCACTCCGTACACACCTGCTCGGTGCATCTTATTACTATAGAGTACTTATGATTTACAAGTATTCCACACTAGTGCGTCATAAAACACCGCGCAAAAACAAAAACCGCCCGATGCAGTCTTACGAAACCGCACCGGTGCGCCTATAAAACCCCGCACACCAGAACAGGGTTAAATAAAAAAAAACTGTGGCCAAAAAATTGCATTTTTCACTTTTCGTAGTGCTCCAGAGCTCTCAAGAACCGGTGCAATTTATCCTTGTCTGAGCCGCCTTGACATCGGTGCTCCCATTGCACCCATTTCATGCACTGCTATTGTGCATTTCCCACCAATATCTAACTTGCATTTTGCAAAACGGTTGGCAAATTTTCTTTTGTAAATTATACAGCCAATATGCCTCCTCGACGGCCAAATGTACAAGTATTTTTCTTGTTTTTCCATAATTAAGATTTTTAGCAGATTAGAATTTCAAATAACCTTAAAATTAACCATTTAAAAGAAAAAAAAATTTGCGCGGTGCGCTCGAGCCGTTCAGCTCGCACCGGTAAGCATTGTTGCCTGTAAAATTTATAGGTCGCACCACAACCGGTGCTAATGGTATCCAGACCGTTTCAGGGGCGGTATCGAAAGGCGCACCACGTTATTTTAAAATCTAAAAAAAAGTGCAATGCGGTCATTTAGCCAGTGGTACCGTTGACCATGTGGAATAGCAGCAACACGGTGCGTTGATTGAAATATCCGCCCTGGGGTGGGTATGTTTGTCAGTGAACTGCATTCGGCATTTCGACAGGGTCAACGGAGCGACCTAGGAAAAGACCACACCGTTGACTATGTAATGAAGTCAGGAGGTCGGTGCACTGACCTAACTATACACGTCAAGGCATAGATTTTAGTCAGCGCACTGCACTCCTGACACCGTACATAGTCAACAGTGCTCTGAAAATTTTCAGGTGCACCACATATGGTGCATTGAATATCATCTGGGGCACCACCACTGATGCGCAACAAAAAAAAGACACACTGAAACCGGTGCATGATTGTTTTTTGTGGCTCACAGATTGTTTTTTTTTTCCAAAAAAATTATATATGTATATTCCTAAATACATGTCCCATTTAATAAAAAAAATTATTTAATATTTCAATGATTCAGAAAGAATAGGGGGAACAATAGAAACAACAGGCGGAGCAGTATGACATGGTTCGCCTGTGGGAGGCACAAGAGAGGGAGAGAGATGCGTACCCTCGCCCTATTATAACAGCTACCCAGGGGCTCCTAAGGCAGGTAGGCCTCTTCAAGTTCTATGAGGGGGCTTCTTCCCTAAAGGGCCATGGTGTGTTTTTGAGACATCTTATCCATAGGTGAAATGCCCACTGACAGGCTTTCCGGGTTGGTCCTAAACAGTGGTACACACCAACTGAGGAAGACATATATTTCATTACAAGGCTATCGAGGAGAGGAGTGGATTTTCCCTCGTTCCAAGAGGTTTCAGTTGGCTATGCAGAAGGGAGTCAGTTGGTGTACTCCCAGAGATACATTAGCGCAGATATATTGTCTCCTTCAGATTTCCAAGTCCCCGGAGGTCAATTACGTATTGGTGCATTTGGTAGTGAGGAGGTGAGGTGCCTCTCACTTATGATTTCGACCATTTCACACAACACCAGTGATGGGCAGCGCATTAGTTGCTCGCTTCTATATTATGTTGATTCTTTAGTATAGGAGCCATGACTTGTCAGGTGGTCTGCCATTTTTTTGCGGCAGTTCTATACAACCTTAGATAGATGTCATGCTCATGCACAAGGGAGGGTCAACTTCTATTTTTCTTCATATTTTTTTGTTTATTTTTTGATAGGTTTCCAGAGATGAAGCCTACTTTTGTTCGGAAGCCTCGTAGGCCGATGTTCAAGGCACAGATGCACATGTGTGGGCAGATGATGCCTAAGAGGGGCGACGCTGTGTTTCCAATGAGGATATCGCATGATGCACTGGAGTTGCTAGCCAATGTTGACGAGATGCATCCCTTCGTTATGGTCCCCTGTCCTTATGCTAGATTGGATTGGCGAGGGTTTGCCAACATCCTCTTCACAAATGATGAGCTGTCGGATGATAGAGGTAATATTATTGTTTTATTTAAATTTATTCTAACATGTTCTTTAACTTGTTTTTATTAAATTGTGTAATGAAATTGTCTAATTATTGTTGTGTACTTGTATATATTTTGCAGACATTAGATTATTTGATACAGCTGAAGTTTATCTTGCTTCCTACATGATCTAGGTGTGGATCACGATGACAAATCGGGGCATGCAGATCTTGAGGATCATGAGAGGCAGAAGTGCGGAAGAGACACACTCTGTTAGTGCGCTAGTAATGCCTTTGCTAAACACAGTTTGAGACGATGCTTGAATCTGAGGATGGAGTTGGGCGACCAACTCACTGCATTGATTGTTGAGGTGGGCATCAGGCCCACTAATATGAGAGACATACAACCCAATGGTAGACTATTACATATGTGGAGAGGCATGCCGTGTGACATGTACAGCTTGATGCGGTATGTTGTAGGAGCTACGACCTTAGTTACGCGGCTGAGGAGGACCATTGCACGTTATAGGCGTGGTCGAGATGTAGCACGTGATCAACAGTCCGCGAGCAGCAACTCATCATCTCATGATCATTCACCTCGTGTCATGCCAGATGAGCACCCTCCACTAACATCTAGAAACAATCATCATGGAGATCAGGCTGGACCATCGGCCACGTCCAGTCAACAGCCTACAGCATCCAGCAGTACTCATGATCATGAGCAGGTTGGACCATCGACTGTTGAGGCTGCACCATTGACTGAGCAGGCCTCGACTAGTACTGTTATTGATGTTGTACCACCAGCTGATCCATGACATTTATATTACAGTTGTATATTTTTGACATTATATATATATATATATATATATATATATATATATATATATGCATATGCTCCATGTATTTTATGTTCATGTTGCAATTGTACTTAATTTACATGTTGGTGATCATCATGATGTGTATATTTTTAAGTCATGTTAGATATGTTCATTTAATGTGTAGCTTGCAGATATATGTGTATGTGACAGCATGAGTTATTTAACATGAGATGTATATTTGATGTTTGTGTTGTGATGATGTTATACAACGCTAATTGTGTTTTGTTAGATGATCATGATCACGATGATGTTAGCGAATTTGAATGTGTTTTTTAGTCGAATATGATGTTTGTACGATGATTATCATGATCACGATGTTTATTAATTAATTTAATATTAAATTACCATGATATTTATTAAATATTATATCGTGATTGTAATTGAAATTGAAATTTTAATTGTATGTAAAATTGTAAAATTGTATTTGTAATTTTAACTGTAATTGTATTTGTAAAATTTTAATTGTAATTGTAACTGTATGTAAAATTCTAAAATTGTAATTGTAGTTATAATTTTAATTGTATGTGAAATTGTAAAATTGTAATTGTAATTCTAATTCTAATTTTAATTGTAATTGTATGTAAAATATTTGTAAAATTTTAATTGTATTAATGTGAAATGATTTTATCAAAATTTTTAAATTTGTAAAATTGTAAATAATTGTAAAATAATAAATCTTGAATAATATGAATTTTTGTAACATAACAAAGTTTAGAAAATAAAACAAATAAATTCATGTGCTTTAGAATTATCATTATTTTATTATGATCTTACATACCAAACAAAAAGAACTTTATACAATATGCCATTTCTAGCGGAGGTTGGCAGGCGGAGGTTTTTCATCTGGTGCGCTTCTCATCATAACACACACCAGTGCGTCTTAGTACTGTAGCGCACCGGTGCATCATAAAACACCGCATGAAAACATAAACTACGGTCTTACGAAACCGCACCAGTGCGCCTATAAAACCCCGTGCACTTGAACATGGTTAAATAAAACCTCGCGCAAATCAGGTATGTCATTGAAATATATTTTCTAAGAGGACAAATTTATTCTATAAAGTGCAGTATTAGAGTAGCAGAGGGTTCGAATCGCGGACAAGAATTTTTTTGAGGAGATGAGGGTTTGAAAAGATGAGAGTTCAAATTTGGCTAAGAAGTTTATAGCAGATAAAATGAGTGATTCAAACTAAAAGACAGACAAAGACGATTACAGGGATGCTGATGGCTACAAAGCTCAACAGAGTACAAAATGAGAAAATATTTATGAAAAATCTGACAAGGGCAGTCGAGAAAGCTCAGTTGAGACCAGCGATAGGGTTAAGAGGCTTGGTCACGAGGGTAAGTATTTTCTTGATCATGGCAGAGAGAATTTGGTTGAGTCCGGCGATAGGGTTAAGAGGTCCCATGATGGAGAAAGGGAGAGCAGAGTTGATGGCAGAGAAATACTTGTCGACGCTCTAGCAACTAGCAAGGTGAAATGGTCCATTGAAAGCAAGGAGTCCTATTCGCTAAGGGATGTCAGAGAGAGATCAATTGAGTCTCTTGAATGGGCTAAGAGATCACATGAAACAATTCTCATTCTTACAGGGATTGAAAGGAAAGATTGGACAGTAGAGAAAGATCAATTGAGGCAGTCGATAAAGCTAAGACAGACCATGAAGGGAAGGATTCTCATTCCCTTAAGGACAGTAGAGAAAGATCAATTGACGTTGTTGATCAGGCTGGTAGGTCCCATGAAGGGAAAGATTATCATTTCTATAGAGATAGTAACGAAAGGTCAATCGAGGCTGTTAATAGGGGCAGGAGTTCGTGTGAGACAAAGGATATGAATCCTTATGATGAAGAAATGGATGGCAGGTCTTGCAAGCGACGAGAGCGAGAGCATGACAGTGAGGCAAGGAAAGATAAGGGTGAAAAACGAAAGAAGTTTACAGAGGATGATACCAAAGATAATAGAAAGAACGAAGGAGAAAAGAGGAAATTGGATGCCAAGATGGAGGAGGAACTTACAAATGAGCAAGCAGATCATGGGGCCCCTTTTCTTGTTGCAGGTTATGGAAAGGTTCAAGTTTCTTTTTCTGAAAGAAGAAGAGGTGTAGTTTTGAAAAGAAATGGCCCAAATATTTTCACAGTAAAATTTACATTTACAACATGTCTAATTTTGGTGTACACACGTAAAAGTAATTTCGGTTCCTTAACTGAAAATTGGTGCTAATGCACATATAACTGCACCGGTGTTGTGTTATCAATGGACGCACCGGTGCGATGATATTAAGTGATGCACTGGTGACGAATATTTGCAAATAAAAAAAGCGTAACTCTATTTTCTTTAAGTGAAAAAAAAGCAGTAAATTGAAAAATGGGTGTCAAAATATTTTCGAAAATATAATGTCATAAAATAATTCTTTAAATACTAATCACTTTTCATTATCTCACTATTTTTTCTAAAATTTTCAGCCAGAGATTTGCAGGAGACATACCTAGAGCAAGAGAGCACAAGAGCACTGTGGGACAGTGAAATACATTCGAATAAAAGTATTCAGACAATCAGAATCCAAACCTCTGGTGATTCAAACCCTGTAGCATATAATTTCAAACGATCTTGTGATTAAATTTGATTATTTTTTTACTTTTTCTGCAATTTTTTTACGAAGTAAGAAAAAAATTTCAATTTTCTTTTCATTTACGAGTCTTATTATCTCTAGCTGAAGGCTCATCATCAGCGTGATCCCCAGAGGTTGAGGATGAATTGGGCCAATGGACCACAGTTATAACACCTTGGGAATACCAGGGAAATCACGAAGAAACGGGGGGTTTCTCGATATTAGTTGTATGGGTAGAAATAGTCATTGATTCCCCCCCCAGCTTATTTTCCTTCTTCTTCTTCGACCTCTTCTACTTCTTCTTAGCCACCTAGTTACTAGAATATAGACTTTCACCAGGCGAAGAGGAAGAACGAGGTGAAGAAATAGGCGAAGAAGGTTAGGGGTCAATCTTAGGATCAACATGGGGCTGACATGGTTTAGGTGAAGGAGAGCTCGGTTGAGAGACAGTTTTGATGTTCGAAGCCACAGGGGTCAAAAATAATGAAACTAATAGACCAATGGTTAATCCTGAGAGGGACAACATTGCCATATACGGGGCACAAACATTCCCGAACGAAGGAAAAGGACCAGAATTCCATTCTGAGGGGATTCCTTGGTTAGTGAACTCTGGAAATGTTGTCATTCGAATTAACCCTAAAGAATCACTAAGGAATGTAACTTTAACCAGGAATATTTCGTGGGCAGTCAATTTTATAACATTGAAACAAGACTTTTCCTTTTCATGTTTTAAGAGTCGAGAAAAGGACAGAAGGTGACTCTAGTCACTTTCAGTTTGAACGAGCTTCAAAGAACAAGTGCTCAATGATCTTTTCAAGTTTAAAGAGTCAAGGAAAGATAAAAAATGACTACTGAGGAACTCTAGGAAAAAGGGTGTACCAAGCTCCCTTGAACTACAATATACACCTTGGCAAATGAATTTACCAAGGACTTAACGTACATGCAGGAAGTATCCTCGAATGCTGTATTCGGTGCATCACAGTTACAGGGCAGCAGACTCGGCTTCCTATGAATAAATGTTTGCAACCTAAAAGGGTCTCCCTTTTTATACGTGACGGTATGGGGAGCACAAGTCTATACTAGTGTTGTCTAATGCAAGATTGCAAGCGACAACTGCTAGGTTTAATGACGTTAGAACACGTCACTAGCCTGGACCTCTAAGTGTGAGCATTAAGTTTCAATGCTTCCTTAGGTTGATTGAGTCAATTTTATGGTTTATCTTGAAATTAAGTTTCAGTTTCAAGGCCCTACCGAATGTTACCTCAAATCTCTAATATGAAACTACATGAGAGAAACAATACCATTTCATTTTGATGACACTACAAGGAAAAGACCCTCTAGCGGATGTTTTTGAGAAACCCTTTATAAAAATACCCCAGACATCCGTTTCTAGTAGAGGTTACTAGAGGATGTTGGCGGGTAGAGGTTTTTGCGGATGTGTTTCGTTCAGTGCGCTTATCATCCTAAACCGCACCGGTGCGCTCAACAAGAGAAAGCATTGGTGTGCACAAAACGTTGACACACAGGACACCGTGCACTCCGTACACACCTGCCCGGTGCGTCTTATTACTGTAGAGCACTGATGCTTTACAAGTATTCCACACCAGTGCATCATAAAACACGACGCAAAAACAAAAACCGCCCGGTGCAGTCTTACGAAACCACACTCGTGTGCCTATAAAACCCCGCGCACCAGAACATGGTTAAATGAAAAAAAAAACTGTGGCCAAAAAATCGCATTTTTCACTTTTCGCAGTGCTCCAGAGCTCTCAAGAACCGGTGCAATTTATCCTTTTCTGAGCCGCCCTGACATCGGTGCTCCCATTGCACCCATCGCATGCACTGCTATTGTGCATTTCCCACCAATCTCCAACTTTCATTTTGCAAAACGGTGGGCAAATTTTCTTTTGCAAATTATACAGCCAATATGCCTCCTCGACGGCCAAATGTACAAGTATTTTTCTTGTTTTTCCATAATTAAGATTTTTAGCAGATTAGAATTTCAAATAACCTTAAAATTAACCATTTAAAAGAAAAAAAAAATTGTTCGGTGCCATTAGGGGAAATTTGAGGTGTAAAATGGGCCTCCTAAGGAAATAATAAAATAATAGCTAAACCAACAAAATAATATTTATGAATTTGCAATTCACTTTTTGCACCACAATCCATGTAACCATAGTTAAATTCAATTCAAAAGTTGTACCAAAATAAAATTAATAATTTTTTTTTATTGATGTGACTATAAATAAGAATGAGTTTTTCAAGAAAAAATCATTATCATTAAACAACTAATTCATTTTTCCTTTGTACTTGAATAACTTAAAATAAAATATAAATATAAATCTATAAATTCTTAATTATATTATATGTTATTAATTAAAATTATATTATTTAAATTGTATAATAACATGTAATTAATATACTATATAAAAATAATATAATAAAATATAATATATTATAATATAATAAATGTATAGGGATTTGCATTGTTTCTTTCAAGAAATATGAAATGACATTAATATATTTTTATTCAAAAAGTGTGAAATGACATTTATTATGAGTACTTTACTTTGACTTTAAAAGTACTTAGAGCACTACCATGGTTAATTATGAGTTTTTATCCACCATTGAGAATGTGACAAGTAAGTACCTTTAACTCAAGTAATGCCACCTCAACCATTAGGGATGATGTCATCCCCTAAAATGTGATTGGTTCTCATAAAGTGAATTTTGATTGTACATTTTCCTTAGGAGGCCCATTTTAGACCTCAAAATTCCCCTAATGACTCGAGTCGTTCGGCTCGCACCGGTAAGCGGTGCTGCCTGTAAAATTTATAGGTCGCAACACAACCGGTGCTAATGGTATCCACACCGTTTCAGGGGCGGTATCGAAAGACGCACCATGTTATTTTAAAATCTAAAAAAAAGTGCAATGCGGTCGTTTAGCCAGTCGTACCATTGACCATGTGGAATAGCAGCAACGCGGTGCATTGACTGAAATATCCGCCCCGGAGTGGGTATGTTTGTCAGCGCACCGCATCCGACATTTCAACAGGGTCAACGGAGTAGCCTAGGAAACGACCACACCGTTGACTATGTAATGAAGTTAGGAGGTTGGTGCACTGACCTAACTATACGCGTCGGGGCGTATATTTTAGTCAGTGCACTGCACTCCTGACACCGTACATAGTCAACAGTGCTCTGAAAATTTTCAGGTGCACCGCCTACGGTGCATTGAATATCATTTGGGGCACCACCATCGATGCGCAACAAAAAAAAGACACACCGAAACCGGTGCATGACAGTTTTTTGTGGCGCACCGATTGTTTTGTTTTTTTTTCCAAAAAAAATTATATATGTATATTCCTAAATACATGTCCCATTTAATAAAAAAAATTATTTAATATGTCAATGATTGAGAGAGAAGAGGGTGAACAACAGCAACAACAGGCAGAGCAGTATGACATGGTTCGCCTGTGGGAGGCACGAGAGAGGGAGAGAGATGCGTACCCTCGCCCTATTACAGCAGCTACCCAGGGGCTCCTAAGGCATGTAGGCCTCTTCAAGTTCTATGAGGGGGCTTCTTCCCTAAAGGGCCATGGTGTGTTTTTGAGACATCTTATCCATAGGTGAAATGCCCACCGAAAGGCTTTCCGGGTTGGTCCTAAACAGTGGTACACACCCACTAAGGAGGACATATATTTCATTACAAGGCTATCGAGGAGAGGAGTGGATTTTCCCTCATTCCAAAAGGTTTCAGTTGGCTATGCAGAAGGGAGTCAGTTGGTGTACTTCCAGAGATACATTAGCGCAGATATATTGTCTCCTTTAGATTTCCAAGTCCCCGGAGGTCAATTACGTATTGGTGCATTTGGTAGTGAGGAGGTGAGGTGCCTCTCACTTATGATTTCGACCATTTCACACAACACCAGTGATGGGAAACCCATTAGTTGTTCGCTTCTATATTATGTTGATTCTTTAGTATAGGAGCCACGACTTGTCAGGTGGTCTGCCATTTTTTTGCGGCAATTCTGTACATCCTTAGATAGATGTCGTGCTCATGCACAAGGGAGGGTCAACTTCCCTTTTTCTTCAGATTTTTTTTGTTTATTTTTTGAGAGGTTTCCAGAGACGAAGCCTACTTTTTTTCAGCAGCCTCGTAGGCCGATGTTCAAGGCATAGATGCACATGTGTGGGTAGATGATGCCTAAGAGGGGCGAGGCCGTGTTTCCAACGAGGATATCACATGATGCACTAGAGTTGCTAGCCAGTGTTGATGAGATGCATCCATTCATTATGGTCCCCTGTCCTTATGCTAGATTGGATTGGCGAGGGTGTGCCAACATCCTCTTCACAAATGATGACCCGCCAGATGATAGAGGTAATATTACTGTTTTATTTAAATTTATTCTAACATGATCTTTAACTTGTTTTTATTAAATTGTGTAATGAAATTGTCTAATTATTGTTGTGTACTTGTATATATTTTTCATACATTGGGTCTTTTGATGGCGAGGACATGCTGGCACCACGACATGATCTAGGTGTGGATCCTGATGACGATCAGGGCATGCCAGATGCTGAGGATCATGAGGAGGCCGGTGTAGAGAGACATGCTCCTGCTAGTGCGCTAGTACTGCCTTTTTCTAGGCACGGTCGGCTTGATAGCAGATACAGGATGGAGTTGGGCGACCAACTCACTGCATTGATTGTTGAGGTGGGCATCAGGCTCGCTAATATGAGAGACATACAACCCAATGGTAGGCTATTACATATGTGGAGAGGCATGCTGCGTGACATGTACAGCCTGATGCGGTATGTCATAGGAGATACGACCTTAGTTACGTGGCTGAGGAGAACCGTTGCACGTTATAGGCATGGTCGAGACACAGCACGTGATCAAAAGTCCGCGAGAAGCGACTCATCATCTCATGATCATTCACCTCGTGTCGTGCCAGATGAGCATCCTCCACTAGCATCTAGCAACAATCATCATGGAGATCAGGCTAGACCATCGGCCACGTCTAGTCAGCAGTCTGCAGCATCCAGCAGTACTCATGATCATGAGCAGGTTGGACCATCGACTGTCAAGGTTTCACCATTGACTAAGCAAGCCTTGACTAGTACTGCTATTGATGTTGTACCACCAGCTGATCCATGACATTTATATTACAGTTATATATATATATATATATATATATGCTCCATGTATTTTATGTTCATGTTGCAATTGTACTTAATTTACATGTTGGTGATCATCATGATGTGTATATTGTTAAGTCATGTTAGATATGTTCATTTAATGTGCAGATTGCAGATATATGTGTATGTGACAGCATGAGTTATTTGACATTAGATGTATATTTGATGTTTGTGTTGTGATGATGTTATACAATGCTAATTGTGTTTTGTTAGATGATCATGATCACGATGATGTTCGCGAATTTGAATGTGTTTTTTTGTCGAATATGATGTTTTTACAATGATTATCATGATCGCGATGTTTATTAATTAATTTAATATTAAATGACCATGATATTTATTAAATATTATATCGTTATTGTAAATGAAATTGAAATTTTAATTGTATGTAAAATTGTATTTTTATTTGTATTTGTAATTTTAACTGTAATTGTATTTGTAAAATTTTAATTGAAATTGTAATATTTAATTTATTGTGAAATGATTGTAATTTTAATTTTAATTGTAATTGTATATATGACAAATTGTAAAATCGTAATTGTAATTCTAATCGTATGTAAAATTCTAAAACTGAATTGTATTTGTATTTGTAATTATATGTAAAATATTTGTAAAATTGTAATTGTAATTGTAAATGTAATTATAATTCTAATTCTAATTGTATGTAAAATATTTGTAAAATTTTAATTGTATTACTGTGAAATGATTGTAATTGTAATTGTAACTGTATGTAAAATTCTAAAATTGTAATTGTAGTTATAATTGTAATTGTATGTGAAATTGTAAAATTGTAATTCTAATTCTAATTCTAATTTTAATTGTAATTGTATGTAAAATATTTGTAAATTTTTAATTGTATTAATGTGAAAATTTTAATTGTATTAATGTGAAATGATTTTATTAAAATTTGTAAATTTGTAAAATTGTAAATAATTGTAAAATAAAAAATCTTGAATAATAGGAATTTTTGTAACATAATAAAGTTTAGAAAATAAAGCAAACAAATTCATGTACTTTAGAATTATCATTATTTTATTATGATCTTACATACCAAACAAAAAGAACTTTATACAATACGCCATTTCTAGCAGAGGTTTCTAGAGGAGGTTGGCGGGCGGAGGTTTTTCGTCCGGTACACTTATCATCATAACATGCACCGGTGTGTCTTAGTACTGTAGCGCACTGGTGCATCATAAAACACCGCATGAAAACATAAACTGCGGTCTTACGAAACCGCACCAGTGCGCCTATAAAACCCCGTGCACCTGAACATGGTTAAATAAAACCTCGCGCGAACCAGGTATGTCATTGAAATATATTTTCTAAGATGGAAAATTTATTCTATAAAGTGCAGTATTGGAGCAGCAGAGGGTTCGAATCGCGGACAAGAATTTTTCTGAGTAGACAAAGGTTTGAAAAGACGAGAGTTCAAATTTGGCTAAGAAGTTTATAGCAGAGAAAATGAGTGATTCAAACTAAAAGATAGACAAAGATGATTACAGGGATGCTGACGGCTACAAAGCTTGACATAGTACAAAATGAGAAAATATTTATGAAAAATCTGACAAGGGCGATCAAGAAAACTCAGTTGAGACCAGCGATAGGGTTAAGAGGCATGGTCACGAGGGTAAGTATTTTCTTGATCATGGCAGAGAGAATTCGGTTGAGGCCGGCGATAGGGTTAAGAGGTCCCATGATGGAGAAAGGGAGAGTAGAGTTGATGGTAGAGAAATACTTGTCGATGCTCTAGCGACTAGCAAGGTGAAATGGTCCATTGAAAGCAAGGAGTCCTATTCGCTAAGGGATGTTAGAGAGAGATCAATTGAGTCTCTTGAACGGGCTAAGAGATCACATGAAGGTAACGATTCTCATTCTTACAAGGATGGAAAGGAAAGATTGGACAGTAGAGAAAGATCAATCGAGGCATTCGATAAAGCCAAGAGGCACCATGAAGGGAAGGATTCTCATTCCCTTAAGGACAGTGGAGAAAGATCAATTGACATTGTTGATCGAGCTGGTAGGTCCCATGAAGGGAAAGATTCTCATTTCTATAGGGATAGTAACAAAAGGTCAATCGAGGTTGTTAATAGGGGTAGGAGTTTGTGTGAGACAAAGGATATGAATCCTTATGATGAAGAAATGGATGGAAAGTCTCGCAAGTGACGAGAGCGAGAGCATGACAGTGAGGCAAGGAAAGATAAGGGTGACAAACGAAAGAAGTTTACAGAGGATGATACCAAAGATGATAGAAAGAACAAAGGAGAAAAGAGGAAATTGGATGCCAAGGTGGAGGAGGAACTTACAAATGAGCAAGCAGATCATGGGGCACCTTTTCTTGTTGCAGGTTATGGAAAGGTCCAAGTTTCTTTTTCTGAAAGAAGAAGAGGTGTAGTTTTGAAAAGAAATGGCCCAAATATTTTCACAGCAAAATGTACATTTCCAACATGTCTAATTTTGGTGTACACACGTAAACGTAATTTCGGTGCCTTAACCGCAAATTGGTGCTAATGTATAGATAACCACACCGATGTTGTGTTATCAATGGACACACTGATGCGGTACTATTAAGTGACACACTGGTGACGAATAACCGCAAATAAAAAAAACACAACTCTTTTTCTTTAAGTGAAAAAAAGTGGTAAATTGAAAAATGGGCAGAAAAATATTTTCGAAAATCTAATTTCATAAAACAATTCTTTAAATACTAAACACTTTTCATTATTTCACTATTTTTTCTAAAATTTTTAGCCAGAGATTTGCAGGAGACATACCTAGAGAAAGAGAGCACGAGAGCACTGTGGAGCAGCGAAACACGTTCGAACAGAAGTATTCAGACAATCAAAATCCAAACCTCTGGTGATTCAAACCCTGTAGTATAGAATTCAAATGATCTCATGATTAAATTTGATTATTTTTTTACTTTTTCTGTAGTTTTTTATGAAGTAAAAAAAAAAAATTAAAAAAAAAAAATCCATTTTTACCATAAACCCTTCATTTTTTTTTGTTTCTACCCTTTCTTTTCCCTGTTTATGTGATTTCAAAATTATGGCTTTTCATTTTAGATTGACATCCAGCCCACAAGACAACTTGCATAGTCAGATCCCAATCCATGTCGGCCCTTGCGTGAATTTAAAAAAAAAAAAGATTTTTTTTTTTTGTCGGTGCACCCTGCGTAACCTATCGCACCGGTGCGCTGTATTATACCAGCGCACCACGCAAGTATTGTGTAATAAAAAAATTCAAAAACAATTTTTTTTAATCAATGTGCCATATCTAAAATAGGGCATAATGTGTACATTACGATAAAACATATAAGCTTGTTCTCTTTGATGACCATGTTCACTTGCTCTCTTTAGAATGCGTTTAAAGGATGGGAGTATTGTTCGAGCTTCGGTTGGCTTACATAAAATTTTACCAGCAAAGATGACGTCGCATAAAATCACATATTCGGCTTTCAATTGAACCTTAATGGCATCTCTAACTTGTCTGAGCTGTGGTCCTATGGATAACGAGGAATATCATGTGGAAGGTACCCAAAAATAAAAAAATTTGAAAGTATAGGTGAATTAGCACTTATCAAAGAACGAAATACCGAACAAAATGCGATCGTAATACACTTAAGGATTCCCTGGTTCCATTTGTTATTGAAAATGATGCTCTCTCTGAATGAAACCAGTAAAAAGTCTGCTTGTATTATAAATTGAAATCTAGTGACCATTTCTGTGGGAAGAAAAGCATAGATACCTGCAGCTACCATATTTCCACCTACAAATCAGTTTCCCATTGGAAAAGCTAATGCAATAGCCCATTTTTCAATGTCTTTCCTCTTCTCAACACTATACTCATTTTATACGGGAAACCATTCCCTCCACATGTAATAACTGCATCGTCTAGTCGAAAATCAGTCTTCTTCTGCTAACAAATGCAGAATGAAGGACTCGTTGTCATTGCTCCTAGAATATTCAAGGTCAGTTTCTCGTAAAAAAAAGATTGTATAATTTTTTTTAAGATCAAGGTAGAAAGCAAAAAGGAGAAAAGTGGAAATTGGAAATTGGATGCCAATATGGAGGAGGAACTTACAAATGAGCAAGCAGATCATGGGGCACCTTTTCTTGTTGCAGGTTATGGAAAGGTTCAAGTTTCTTTTTCTGAAAGAAGAAGAGGTGTAGTTTTGAAAAGAAATGGCCCAAAGATTTTCACAGTAAAATGTACATTTCCAACATGTCTAATTTTGGTGTACACACGTAAAAATAATTTCGGTTCCTTAACTGCAAATTGGTGCTAATGTACAGATAATTGCACCGGTGTTGTGTTATCAATGGACGCACCAGTGCGATGATATTAAGCGATGCACTGGTGATGAATATCTACAAATAAAAAAAGCGCAACTCTATTTTCTTTAAGTGAAAAAAAAACAGTAAATTGAAAAATGGGCGGAAAAATATTTTCGAAAATCTAATGTCATAAAATAATTCTTTAAATACTAATCACTTTTCATTATCTCACTATTTTTTCTAAAATTTTCAGCCAGATATTTGCAGGAGACATACCTGGAGCAAGAGAGCACAAGAGCACTGTGGGGCAGCGAAATACATTTGAATAAAAGTATTCAGACAATCAGAATCCAAACCTCTGGTGATTCAAACCCTGTAGCATAGAATTCCAAGAGAAATTAAATTTGATTATTTTTTTTTACTTTTTCTGCAATTTTTTTATGAATAAGAAAAAAATTTCAATTTTTTTTTCATTTTCAAAAAAATAAAAAATAAAAATCCATTTTTACCCTAAACCCTTCATTTTTTTTGTTTCCGCTCTTTCTTCTCCCTATTTCTGTGATTTCAGAATTAGGGCTTTTCATTTTAGATTGACATCCAACCCACAGGACAACTTGCATAGTCGGATCCAAATCCATGTCGTTCCATGCGTGAATTTTTGAAAAAAAATGATTTTTATTTTATTTATTTATTTAAAAAAAAAAAATTTATCGGTGTGCCCTACGTAACCTAGCGCACCGGTGAGCTGTATTGTACCAGTGCACCACGCAAGTACTGTGTAATAATTTTTTTTTTTTTTTAAATCAGTGTGCCATATCTAAAATAGGGCACCGATGCACTATGTTACGAGGAGAGCACCGTACGGTCTATTATACTATTTGTGCAATGCATTTATACGACCCCCACGCACTGACGTCGGTGCGTACATCATGAAAGGCACACCAGTTTCTTGAGATTTATTTTTTACTTGAAAAGTTGACAATTTATTTATAAATATATTAATGAATGTATGGTATAGGTTTCAAATTGATAAAAAAATGAATAACAAGAGATCAAGTAACAAAATACTGATAACACATCACGAAAAGCAAAAAAAGGAAATTTCTTTATAAATTGTTTACAAAAAATATTATTTTTGAACTATATGTAAGTTTAACTAATATGTATTGTTTACTGTGTATCATGCAGAGCCACAAATGATGAAGCTTGATAAGATTATTTATGATCTAGGACCATAAGAACGTAAAATATTGATGGAAAAATTTTAAAAGGATGAATCATGTGAATGAAAAATACTATCAATCCAATATGAGTTTCTTTTTCTAATTTTCATTAATAATATAGTTAATTCACATATGTTTAATGTTCTACAGGGACCAACAACTCAGATAAGGAATGTTATTCTAAGAAAAGAAAAGAAATAGAACATGCAAATGAAAATGAATTGCTCCTTAGCTCATCTGGAGTGGTGTTGGAGGTTAATGAAAGGGGAAATTTTTTTACAAAAGTTTGAGGGATCTAGTGGAACGAATGTATAGATGTTCTTTCCACTTACAATACAAAAACCAATCCAATGATTCCAAGAACCAAATTTTATCTAAACTACAAGAAAATTTTCTAGAGAATTGGTCAATGAGATATGTCAGACTTTTAATAGCAAAAACGTACAACAACAAAAAAGAAGGAATGGAAAAGTAATATTCCTTTAAATGTTTGTCTAGAATTATTTATAAATATCACTTTTGTTATATTTACTTTTCATATATCAATACAAAAATTAAATAGTTTATTGTCATGTTACATTTTCACGTAGATTATGAAAATCTCAAAAGATGAACGAGCTGATATCGGAAATATGCCAGTAGGAATGTCTAAAAAGGTGTACAAAGAGATGGTCAAAGAAATGGAAAAAATTGCATTGCAGGAGGAGCCATCTCAACAACAACGTGCTTCAAATCTAATATGTAATCATTTAATTTTTCAATCATTAGATACAATAAATAAACAATTTATCATTAAATATTAATTTTCAAGAATTTTCTTGCAGAAAAGAAAAGAAAATGAAACCCATTCAGCACATAAAACAGGACAACAAGGAAGAAAAGGGTTGATATTTAAGTTTGTGAGTAATTGTTACTTCCTTATAACAACTTAACTATATTTTATTTTTTTGTTTTTTAAGTTGTTCTACTAAAATCATCATTGAATGTCTTCAAACAGGTGCTAACATACAAAGAAGAACCATCAGACAAATTGATTGAAATTGGGTTAAATATGGGTTGTGAGTATATGTAGGCATATCATAAATTAAAATATAGGATTTGTTATGGGGTATAAAACTTGCAGAAAACAAAGTATGGAACTACGCCAACAGATGAAATTTTGAAAGATGGCATGGTACATGGTTTTGAAAGAATGTGTATAGTTTATGAGTCAATTGTTATTGTTGCTATGGTACGTCATTTTTCTTTTCGATTTACATTGATGTATATTATTTAATATTGCAATTTTCATTATTCTCACCAATGTATATACACTCATTTCAGTTTATTTTTATGTTTGTAGATGGAAGGTGAAGAAAGAAGAAAAAAATTAACACTGTTAACAAAACATTCTTGAAAATAACCCAAGTCATGGAAGTATCTCTAGCAGTGATAGCAGTTCAAGCGAAGAATGATGATCACTATGTTTGGATATCAAAGCAAGGCGTTGTGTTTTTTGAAATATTTGTCTGTGAAATCAGACATTTTGTTTAATGTAATGGACATAATGTCCCAATTGAAAGACAAAGGGATACCAATAACTATCCCATTTTGTATGAAAAATGATGTCTTATTCATATATATATATATATATATATATATATATATATTTTAATTTATTCTATTGTGTTCTCCATTTTCGCTATTGTGTTCTCCATTGTCGTTCTCAAATGCACTAATAAAAATTTAATTCATATGAATATTGTTATAAGATATATGTGTCGACTCTTGATGAATAATGAATTTTAAAAAATCACAATAATTATGATATGATATAAAAAATTAATCCAAACATCACATTCAAATGCATTAATAAAAAATTAATTAATATGAATGTTGTTATAAGATGTGTCGACTTTTGATGAATAATGAATTTAGAAAAATCACAATAATTGCACTGTCACAGGTCGATGTTTCTAAAAAATACAAAATGAACACCGATGTGTGTCAGTTACTGTACACCGGTGCATTTGTATGATGCAGCGCATCGGTGTGTTTCTACGACCTATGGGCACCACACAAATACCAAAACCAATTAAAAATCTCAGTGCGTTTTGTACGATACTGCACACCGGCGTGTTTATGTGATAATATGCACCGGTGCATTTTTACGACGTATGGGAACCGCACAAAAACCAATACCAAATATAAATATCAGTGTGTTTGTATGATACGATGCACCAATGCATTTCTATAAGTCTACGTACCGATGCGTTGAGATGACCTATGGGCACCGCACAAATCCCAAGACCAATTGGTACGACCCCGTGCGTTGTAGCACCAACACTGCGCCTGGTGTGGTTTTATACCTTGACGGCCCGGTGCAGGAACCTTCGACCGCCCTGGGGCCACCGTCTAGATGACACACATCGGTGCATTGAAACCTTAGGAGCGCATCAATGAAAAAAAAATCCGTAATAACCTCCAGTTGCCTAGTTTTTTTATTTGTGTTTAATTTCCATTAAAATCTCTGCCAAAACATTTGTAACCATAAATGAATGTTGTAGCAAATGTTTTTTTGAAAAATTTTGTCAATTTTATAACACTAAAAACCTCCTTTATAACCTCCGCTAGAGGGTCTTTTCCCCTTGTAGTTTGAAAAGCTGGCTAAGTGAGGGATAGAGGTTTGCAACAAAGTAGTAGTCAATCAAATGCAAGAATGACAGTTTCCCCTATTCTACTAATACAGCCAAAGCAGAAAACGAAAATTTTCTTTTGTCTTTCACTTTCCAATGAAAAATGGAAACTAATAATGAAAAAGAGTACTTTTCATTTCCAAATGAGAAGGAAGAATGCAAATTTTGTGTTCTTTTGTATAAGTGATAAGAAACAATGCAATGCTACACTAAAAGACAAATACTAGCTTCGAGTAGCTTTGAACGAGATCATCAAAACATGAAGAGATCAACTCCAAGCAAACAAAAACATGCACTCAAAACTAGGCATGCATCTCCTTACACAAAATAAAGGGCTTTTAAGTCGACTCAACGAGCAATGTGATCTATGCTCAGGGCAATGGAGGGAGAACCAAACAGACATGGAACGAAAGCTTGACAATCCTACTTCTCGTATAATCAACTGAAAAGACCAAGCAACCACACAAAAGGTTGAACAATGAACGACCAAACTGACTCACAAACAGATCAGACACCCAATGAACATGCGACAAAGCGAATGGTTCGAAACACCTAGAAACCCTAGGATGAATAAGCCACATGGTTCAAATGAGAGATAACAAAACTGGAATGAATGAGACAACCAAGTTAGGAAACAAGAGCTAGATGGAGAAATCCAAGAGGAAAAAACCAACATAAAGGATAAGGCACATTGGAAATTCAGTGGAAAGGGCCAAAAATCGAATCCTACAGGAATTAGTGCAATTGTCTAGTTGTATTCAGCGCCGAGCAAGAACAATCGCACCTATGTAAATGAAAACTTGCGCTGATGGGTGCGAATGTCAAACAATTAGGAGAACCAAGCAAGAAAAGGAAGGAAAAAATAAAGGACTTGTTGAGAAAAACCAGAGTTATCACTCTAGGAAAAGGCTAAATAGCTAGAAGCAGTCAAACAAGCCAAAAAATACAGAGAAATGACAATTCGGCCAAAGTTGGATAGATAATCAAAAATTCAAAACGAACAATAAGAGACAAAAATCGTTGAAATCCCCAGTGGATTCGCCAACTTATTGTGCAGGAAAATCCCCTCTGTGGACAGAGGCGATCCCTCTAGCCTCAGGGTGGGTCTAGCAACAAAGGAACATGCTGGTTTCTAAATTCCAAGTTCATAAACAAAATGCAGAATAGAATAGATATCCTACCTCAATCAAACGCTCTTGACGTAGTACATTGCAACGATCCCTCGATCTTTGTCCTTTAGGCATTGCGTTCCATTAGTAGAAATTTTTACACACCTGCACAAATATCAAGCTAACAGTAAAAGCATATGAGCATACATATTCATTTACAACTATCCAACTAGTCAAGGAGAGTTAGGAATTTCGAATATTAACATAGACAAAGATGGAACTAGAAATCAATCATGTCATATTAATGTATAAAAGGGAGTTTACAACCTACGCCTTGACGATGTAGACCTCCTTTGACAAATTCAATCGGGCACATCTCAAAGCGTTCATCTGTCGATTGGCTCAAAGAGGCAAAAGGCTCAAACTCTCTCTCACAACTAAGGACTATTCTCTGTTATCAGCTCTTGGTCTATTCTAGCTAACAGAATCAATGGGATGAAGAGGAATTTATAGGAGTGGAGGGAAAGCTTTTGGATCCACATATGGTGGAGGAAAGGTCTATCACTTTGGGAAGTTGCATTTTTGTAGGAACTAGAAGGCCAAAGAGAGAAACTCGACCACATCCAGTCGAAAAAACATCCATGACTCTACTCACGAATTTGTTAGATATTAGAAGCTTCGTTTCCATATTAAAAAAACCTTCTAAATGTAGCTCAGTGCAGGGGATCTTCAGAGACAGAGCGACCATGGCACGAGGCATAGTGCAAATCTAGCCATCAGTGCGAGGACATAACCACACCATTGTGCCAATCCAAAAGTACATGTTTTAAAGGGTCTACCTCAGGAATGGTCAACATATATTTTGTTCATGGCATGTTAAGGGATGCAATGACATTCATTATGATGTGTGACAGTACACAGGGGTCACTCTGATGGTCCGCCAGTATTCGAAAATAGGGAATGCAGGGACGATGACAAAATTTTGTGTAACAACAAGGTCTTGGAGGCATTTATAGGTCAAGGGTCTAAGTATTGGTCATGGTACTTGTCATTTGAAGATCTATAATAATAATTTCTCGTGGGTTTTCCTCCCCAAGAGGGAGAGGTTTTACCCTGGCTCAAAGAGCCTAAATTTGTGTCCTTTGTATTTTGGTAATTGACTTGATGAAATACTAAATAAGCTAAGCAAGAGAAGACATAAGTAACTCAAGTAAGATCACAAGTATTTATCAAGAAGAGAATTTGAATTAATCACTGACCCTCTAAAATCTCAACACGTACAACCTAGAAGAGGCTTCTCTCTCTCCCACGTGTAAATATGGATGATGCTGAAATATGGATGCAGGAAATATGGACGTCGGAAATATGAATGATGCCAGAAATGAATGCCGAAAATCTGGATGTCGGAAATCTGGATGCCAGAAATCTAGATGAGGGATTCTTTTGTTGACTTGCGTTGACTTTTGGAGATATCTTTTAGGGGTGTGTGACACTTGGAAGGTTGGCTAATTTAATGTTGATAAATACTTTTCTCGTTGATGCATCCCATTGACTGTCGTAATGCACATCACTCTCTATCTTTGCTGGACAGGAATAATTGTAAAATATGACCTACATTATTTGGCTTGTCTTCTGTTGATCTGTTATTATGTTCTATTAGCATTTTAATTTCATGTTTATGTGATTGCTAAATTTAATTGGGACTATAAGAAATATTGAAGTAAAACTTCATTAAACATAGGATATACCATGGTTATCTAAAATTAACACTTGCCCATTTCAAAGTAAAAAAAAACACTGTCAATTTCTGCAGTCAAACTTTAGCGCTAACAATAAATTCAATGCTGGTTAAATAAAAAATAAATCATCCTCAAAACAACTTAGTCTTCCCCAGTCAAACTTGGCTTGATAAGGTGGTCAAAGTCAGCCCAAAACAACTCGGTCAAAATCGATCAAAGGAGAGATAAAAGCTGTCGTGATTTTCTGCAGTCATTCTTGAAGTCAGCACTGGTCAAACTTCCTAGATTCCCTCGATTTATGTGCCCAGAAATGTGGCCTAAAGAGACATAAAAGATCCTGCAAAATTGCAGTCAAATCCGGTCGATAAACCCTTTGTCATCGTTGGTCAAACTTGGTATGTTGCCTGTAATTTTTGATCCTGCAACTCAACCCAGAAAAATTGTCCTTCTTTCCGCATGTGTGAGAGAGAGGAGCTGGCCAATAGATGTACGAACCAATGAGAGAAGGAGAGAGAAGAATGTGTCAATGATGATGATGCCAAATGAGGTGTGAGGTCACTTGTATTTATACAATTAGTTGTGGGTGGAGATACACGTCCATTGGGCTTCTTTAATCAACATGTTGATGTGACATACCTGAACAATTTTCACATGTGTGGGAATAAATTCAAAATCGCACTTCCGCTTGTCCAAATGAGATGATATTTATATCTATTTTGGTCCTCTCGAAAAGAGGAATTTAATGCAATCATCATCTCCATCAAATGAGCCATCCCAAGGTGAAATTTGGCCCTTGTTTCCTATTTTAACACCTTTGGATATTGGAACATCTACCAAGCGATGGTGCAACTGTGGAGCCTATTGGGCATGGTGAACCAGGTGCATCATCCTCATCCAAAAGGTGGAATACGAAAAATTCATGAGCGTTTTGGAGATCCATGAAGTAATATCTGATATTTTGGAGGCCCATGGTTCTCAATGCTCACCCTACAAGTGCCAATGTGGCCCTTTTGAGCACTAGGACCCGGTATAGGGAAAGCACACCCCAAATGGAGACCCACCTATAATCCTGCATAATATCCAATGTGTCTCGTTGCCCTCCAATACAATCAATCATCACAATAATCAAGTAAAAGAGTTTACAAGTTATGGAATCGATGGGGCACTTCATGGTGGCATGCCCTTCCATAGTGGGCTTCAACATGTACAAGTGTCTCCAAGCTCAATAAGGGGGGTTAACCAAGGACCCTATTATGTGGTTTCAGCCTTTAAAGGGTGTGACATGTCCATGGTACATCCCTAAAGTGGTAGGTGGAAAATTATATACTAATGGAATGCAGTGGGGATAAGGGAAAACATCCAAACCACATGTCAAGGTGACAAGGTAGCTAAAATAAGGGAAGCCCACACCTAGGTATATGAGTGTAAGAGGGAGAAAATATGCGTACATGAGTTACCCCGACCTTTATTTTTCCACCCTTATTCATATGCCTTTTGATTTTTATTTAATTTTCTTCATAACTTCTCGGGGCTACAGGGGATGAGAGCATGTTGTGTAATATGTAGAAGTGGATACCCCCTTTAATGTGGGGCGGTTCATCACCCACCAAGGGTTGGGACTGTTAGCACTCATATTTGCACTCCACCCATCCCACCTTATTTTACTCTGCTTTCACCTCATCTCCGTCATTATCATTGACCTTGCTTCATTTTTTAAACATTTTTCCCAAGAGTCCCATAGTCATCATGTTCATCATTCATCTCATTCTTCGATGTTGTGCCATCATTAGGTCATAGGGTCAAAATCATGAAAATTGCTCATTTCATCATCAAGTTCATCTTTTGAAGGAGTATTAATAGTAAAATGTCTTCAACAATTTCAGGTTATAAAAATATCATTTCCAAATAAGTGGCTTTGTGTTTACCATATTTGTCTCTCAGTTGTGCTTGGAAAGCTCATTTCCCTCTCCTAGGGTTTTGAGGGAATTTTTCTTGGTTTCATGACTTCCATGGTTAAATAATTAACAAGGCTTGTATCATGATGCTCTTACACCTTCCCATATACTTAATATACCTTCCTAAACACTTCCCATCACTCCTATCCCTCAAAATCATCATTTTTCCACAAACCCTAGCCTATTGCTACAATTTGACACTTTTTCGAGACTAGGCCTGTGTTTTTCCCTTTTTGAACCCTTCCCCTCACTCAATACTTGAAATTCCACTTTCCCCTATTCTCTAACATCTATCCCTACACCCCAAAATTTCCCCACGAAGAATTTAGACAACCCCTAACCCCTTCATTCCCCTCCCTCTACAAGGCGGTCCTAAATCACCTATTTTGCCTACACCAAACCCTAATTTCCTCTCCCACTGAGCTAAGTTTTACTATGGAATCAGAGACATTTGAGAAGAGGAGGCATAATGGAGGTCATTTCAGTACCTAAACATCATGTCTCCATCATTTTCCAAGAATTCATTCCAAGAGTCAAGTCATTTTCCACTCATAGGGCCAGTTTTACTTCAAACTATGTTTCTGACCAAAAAGAGATGAAGTTAAAAAAAGTGAGAGAGGTTTTTGCCCATACTAAACCAAGGAAGAAAAAAATCCTTCATTTTTAACACAGGTGTCAGGGTTTTGGATAAATGTCAAAAACAGAGGTGCTTCAAATGGTTTTCTTCACTTATGAAGTGACCTTGGGAAAATAAGGTTTTCTCCTATCTGGAGTGTCCAAATGAGTTTCTTTATGGGTCAAATGATAACTAGAAATATAGAGATTTCAAATGAGATATCTTGAGCTCAATTTGGAGTTGAGGAAGGCTTCCAAATGTTATCTGAAACAACACTCTACATTTCTGCACTTTTTGACTAGTCTTGGGAGAAGTGATATTTGACAGGGAAAATGGACTTAATTTGAAAATTGAAGGTATTTATGGAAATTATGCTTGAAGGGATTTCCAATAAGCTATCCTGGAGCCAATTTGAAACCTAAAACCCAGTCAAAAACTACCTGCACGATTGGGTAAAATGGCGCCGCGCGTTTCACAATTGACTGATTTTTTCTGAGTTTTTCTACAAATTTGAATTTTACCTTGGGGAGTCATGTTTTTACCTCGTGTAATTGATGATTTTAATGTAATTATCATGTTTTTACTATTACCTAGGGCAAATACATTAGGTTAAAACTCATGATGAGGTGTAATGAATCAGTTTGCAAAAAGTTAGGGATGAGTCACTTTGACCACCCTACACTCTAGGTTTCAGTTTAGACTTTAGTGGATAAGCTCCTCCTCTCATGGATTCGACCCCTGAGGTTGGGAGAGGTTGTTTGAGGCATATATCATGTCATTTTTTACTCATTTTCAGATATTTGGCAGTTGGAATCAGTTTTGAAGTTAGTGTATTGATCAAGAACCAGTTTGGCCTGGATATTAATGAAAAATTGCAGCTATTTCCTTGGGATTCATGTGGTATGAATGTTTGGCATAGTTTATTCTTTGTGATCATTTGTATGAATATTTTGTAAGCTCATAAAAATTTTCATGTCTATTATATTTTAAATTTCAAGTTGAAAGGTATAATACATATTTTTCATGCTCTGTTTTGGGAAATTTTTCATAATCTGTCCATTTTCTTCAGTTTATGAAGAACTCATCCCCTATGCTCTTCCTAGCTCCTCATCAGTCTTAAATCATCTCACAAAATCACCTTCAATTGTTGAGACTTCTACCTACCTTGCCCCATCGAATGGGTTGCAATTCCATCTCATTGGCCCTAATCTAGTCCCCTTGACTTAATCCTCATTCAGTGAGTCCAACCTCAATAAAAAAAAACCCCTGCATTTCATACCTAGCCTAAAACCATAATTTCTCCAACCCTCCTGGCTCTGACCCTTTGGAGAGAGCCCTCTCTGGCTTGATAGGGCAAACTATCAAGCCAAAAGCTTGGTTTGTGGCTACCTCTGTTGGGATTCCTTCCTCAACCTTGGGAATCTGGTGGAGTGATAATAGGGACAATCATGGGTTCCTTAATGATAGAGGGGGATCATCTAGGGCCCATAGAAACTAGGGTGGTAGCCATGGATAAGGGTTAGAGCTCATGTTTTCATTTTTCCCACGTGCTAAATTTGTATGTCCTGACCATATTTTGAATTTTGTGGTACATTTCCTATTGAGAGTGGCCAAATTATGCTTTTTCTTTTTTTTTAGCTGCATTAACCTCTGGGGCATCATTCTAGGCCCGACCAAAGGTGTGAACAAGGGGAGGGGGAGGCTAACCCTATGTGGACCCAGTGGACACATGGACCCGAATGGGAAAATATATGAATGGGGCTAAAATGATTGGAACGAGAGTGATGTAGGTCATATCGGGAAGAGGGACTACACAACCAAAATTAGCATTTCCCATGTAGTGCCAACCCAAAAGCCAAATGGTCAATAAAGGAGATCCCATGGGGCTAGGATAGAAGGGTAACCACGAAATCAGGCAGTGGAGATAATAATACAAGCCTAACCCACTCTTTCCACCGAATCTCCTCACCAATTCATGCCCAAAAGTGCCCGTGACAAGTAAGGAATATTACTCAAATATACCAATGAAAAAACATACCTTTGGGGTCGGGAGGCCCACTTTCAAAGATACATTCATGACAAGTGGCTGAGGGACCACATGGATAGATTAGGTGGTAGAGATAATGAAACATTGAGCTATCTGGTGGCTGCTAGGGGTTGTTTCTTGTTGGTTGAGGACCATCTAGGAGAAAAAATTTCTCCTATTTACACTACCCATAGGTGGCGGGTAATAATCATCACATAATGAATATTCGACATATAATTGAAAATCAAACACTCCATCTTATCGTATCAGATATATACAACTTTAATCATCACAAAACAAATATCTGGCATGATTGAGTGAGGAAGAGCATCGATAAGTGAGTTTCAATTTTCATATGTTTTACACCTTCGCGCTCCACCTACAAAATGAAAAAGTTGTTGTCAATACCCGAGGACAAACACACACACACACACACACACATTAACCATGGTGAATCGGTAACTCATTAAATTAATCTAAGAAAGGCCTAGGATCAAACCTCATAGTTGCCACTTTAACACTAAGAGTATATCCAATAGCCCATAAGTTAGATATACCCGAAATTCATAGTTCATCCTAGGACTGAGATGTCCGTAGACCACTGGAAATTGGAGATGAGATCCCAAACTCCCATAAGACACATATCCTTCTGGCCTTACTATGATGGGTTTTTTACCCACCACCTAGTGGGTGATATCCCTAGGAGAAATTTTTTCTCCATGATGGTCCTCGACCGACAACCCCTTGCAGCCCTCAACTAGCTGGTTATGCCATTTATCCATCACCTGAGCTAACCATGTGGTTCCTCGCCCATATTTCTTGATAGTATGTTTAAAAGTGTACCTCCAAAACCTAAAGATATGTCTTGTCATTTTGTAATTGAGTATTGGGTTTACTTGTCATGGACTCTTATGGGCTTCGATTTATGGGGGGATTCGACGAAAATAGTGGGCTTAGTTTGTGCTTATATCCCCTTGACCTATTTTGGATGTTACCCTTGGATTTTAGTCTTGTGGGATCACCCTTTGTTGAACATTTGGTTTTAGGGTGGTACTACTTGGGAAACTCCAACTTTAGTTGCATGGTATCACTCCCTCAGCCGCATATACCCTTTCCATTCCTTTCAATATACCCCCATTCATCATCTCTCCCACTCGGCTCCACATTTCCTCACTAGGTCCACATAGGTTTAACCTCCCCATTCCATTTCCCCCACCTTGGGCCAGGCTTGGAACGATGCCCTGGAGGTTGAAGCAACTAAAAAGAAAATTTAAAAAGAATAAATGACCACATTCAACAAGAAAATGTACCACAAGATGCAAAATATGGTCAGAACAAACATAATTAGCACGTGGGAAAAAACCAATACATGAGCTCTACCCCACACCCATGGCCATCACCTTCATTCCATAGGCCCTAGATGAGCCTCTTATATCATTCAGGAACCCATAATTTTCCCAACCCCTGGAGGTAAATGAACCGCCCTACCAAAAAGTGGGTAACCACTGCTATATCTTACACATCATGCTCTTATCCTTTGAGCCCCGAGCAGTTAATTAAAGAAAAATAATAAAATGAAAAAGGCATATAAATAAGGGATGAAAAATCAAGACCGAGGCACCTCATGTACCATGATTTCTCCCTAATACGCATTATATACCCATGTGTGGGCTTCCCTTTCTCTAGCTACCCTTGTGCCCCGATATGTGGCCTAGGATTGCCCCTCCCATTCCCTATTCCATTTCACCACTTTATCATATGCCACCACCATTTGAGGGATGTACCTTGGACATACTATCCCCTCTAAAGGTAGAAACCACCTAATAAGGTACTTTTCTAACCCCCTGTCAGTCTAATTTATGGCGTTGAACTAGAGCATCTATTTTAATTATCAATCCAAGTTGGTAAACTTAGAAGCACACCAAGGTATATGAATCTTAGATTTAACTAGTGTAGGAAGTAGTTGTTTAGTTAAAAATAAATAAAATGCATATTACAAATGGAAATGCATATTACAAATATAAAATACTGATTATAAAGAAAGCATAAAAATTCTGATCTATAAGCATGAAAAAGTGAATGATTGAATCATAGTCAACAAGGAAGAGGCTCTTGACTTAGAGATCTGGGTTGTCCTTCTTATTTATTTCTTTTTCAACAAAACCAAGTTCACCATAAATAATTCTACCCAATTTAAGAAAGAAAGAAAAAATGAATGCATAGATGGAAATTCCAGTTCAATTCTTAGTTCACAAGAAAGAGGCTCCAACTTGGAGACCTAGGTTGTCTTTCCTTATCCAAACTAGTCATTGAAAGGAGATCAATTATAAAATTTGAATGGTCATGACATACTAATAAGTTTATACATAAAATATTCACAAGAAATTATGATAGAAATATATAGAAAACTAAAAGGATACTTATTCACACCAATGAAAAAAATAGTGTACTCAACTTAGAATAGGGGCCCTCCACCTTTTCTTGGTACACCTCTAAGACAATTAGCTACAAAAATTCACCATTCAAATCCCACAACAATAATGCATAAAAAATATAGAAAAAGTCTTCAAATGCATATAGAAAGAGAGTAATCGCAATGATGATAATAATGTGTTCATAGTTGCTCTGTGATTAAATAGGCTAAAAGTGTAATAAAATCATCTAGAATGGTTTTAACAACCAACAAGAGTCCTATTCCACCTAATAGGGTCGAACTCATCCCTTTGTTGCACAAAATATGGGAAGATTCCATGAAATCACAAAATTGCCCCTAAATCGGGGGATTTCTTGAGTGATTGGTTAAATTTGACTAGCTTTGACCAGGCTTGCTCTGACTTATTTGGAGTGTGCCAATAGGAGTTTTTCCATGATCGGAGTTCATAAATTTTTCTGAAAAATTCAAAGTTACAGGATTGGATTGAATCCAAGATGGTTGCATATATCTCTTCTTCCTGATTCCGGCGCCGCAAACGGTTTGAAAAATTGATGTTGTATGAGGAACATATTACATTCTGATCGAAATGGAAAACAGGTTCAGAACCAGATCGACCAACAGTGTAGGATACGAAGAAGAACCCATTAAAGAATGAACACAAGGGCAACTGAATGAGCGAGCAGTGAGGACCGCAGATCAACGGTGTCGTTTAAATCGCAAATAGAGCAATTTCACACATCATCAGATTTTATGTTTATGGTTAAGTCACCGCAAGTCATTTGTTATATCTTGTGATGCGATGAAGGGTGGCCACGTGTCGGCACAATGCTCCAGTGCATATCACGTATGATATAGGATAACGTTAAGGAGAAGAGGTAAATCCTTGAAATTCCAAAGTGCGATAAACCATGGATGTTGCGATGCTGCGATGCGACATCATCATCGCAACTTCGCATCAGTAATTTTATTATTTAGCACGGATGTTATTTTTTATATTCTGCGACAAGCGACGTTGGAAAGCTCTAAACTGCAATATGGTTTGGGGGATGTATATTGCGATGAGTTAAGGATTGCTGACAGAGATTTGGTTAAAAACTACTAAAGTTAAGATAACATGACCACTGTTGAAATGCTTCCATACGTATGTGGGCCATTACCTGCCAGTGGTCCCTAAAAGATGTCAACAAACCACAGTCCACCATTTAACTGCAATCATGAGCGGAGGTTCTGCTAACCGTCAAGACCACTAACGGTTGGGGGTGCGCATGTGGCCACTGCCCTAACCATAATATTTAATGCGCGACTTAATAGGCGGAGCGGATAAGGGCGTGCCAAATTTGGTGGTCAGCCCTAATTTAACTCCAGTTAACTGGAGTTCTCCACATTTAGTGGATTTTTCCTAGGAGATATTCGGAAAAAGTGTAGGAGGCTCAATTTTCGACCATTTTGTGTGAATGAAGAGTCATTCTTGACTAATTGGAGCATTCAAAATCCATTGGTGCAGATAAAACAACCATTAGAGCATTGTAAATACATGTAATAGCAAACTTTTGAGCATAATGAAAGATGGACAAACCATTGGGAGATGAACCAGCAGATCTAGCCCAGGAGGGGTGAACTGCTTCATCATGCCTGTTGTGTAAACTTCATGTGGTGACTTATTTCTCTATTTTACACTACTATTCAGTCTTATTTAGACTTATTTTATGCTTCCAGTTCACTAAATTTCATCTATAATTCATGGAAAAACTCCCTAATCCTTATGCAAAATAATGAACCAATTACGCACATGTGTTCAAAACTGAAATACCCTTAGCACAACAAAAATAATACAGTCATTTCAGATCAAATTGTGTCAGAGAAAGAGTTTTTCTCTAGTGTTGTTTGTGCAAAGAATTGTTTAACTGTTTGCAAGCTTTAGATGCTTACAAGGCTCAAGCTAAAAAGGGGAGAAGGAAAATTGGTGGAAGCAGGAGGGTCACAAAAGGAGCCAAAGAAAAGGAGAGCAAGATTGCCACAATCTCCACCACCTATTTCACCTCCTAAAGAAGCAGAAGCTCCATTAAGCATGCCTCATGACGAAGGAGAAATTCATGAAGAAATTGACCCTAAGGAAGAAGAAAGAGTGTTTAGGAAAGCATTTCTTGACATGACTGAGATGGTTAGAATTATTTATCAAGAAAGGAATGAGATACTGGAAGGAGAAGGATCTAAAATCCAAAAGGAAGGACAAGGATATTTAGGAGGTAAACATGATGAAGACAAGTCAAAGAAGGGAAATGCAGGAAATGGAGGCAATGGATAGCTATCATCTTCACCCTCATCATCATCATCATGATCATCATCATCTTCTTCCTCTTCGTCAGTACATTTGCCACACAAGTCCAAGAGCACTGGTAAATCTCCTTTATTAAAACTTGATGTTAAGGTCGAATTGCCAATGTTTAATGGTGAAGTAAATGTAGACAAGCTAGATAATTGGATTCAATAATTGGAGGTCTATTTAAGAATACAAAACCTTCAAGATGATGATACAAAAATTCAATTAACTTCTTTGAGAATGGAAGGTGCAACACTTGTTTGGTGGGAAGCCAAGACACATGAGGAAACCGAGAAAAATGGTAAGATTATTCTATCATGGTCAGATTTTATTGCTGCTATTAAACAAAAATTTTATCCATTAGCTCATATGCAAAAGGCATCATGAACTAGCAGAACTTTAGGCAGTTAAAGGGAAAAAATGTGCAAGAATACACCCAGGAATTTAGGAGAAGATATCTTTTATTAGGGGTGGATTTGTAGAGCCAAGACACTTTGCTAAAGTCCATAGGAGGTTTACATATCTACCTAAAACATACTATTCTCATGTTTAACCCCATGATTCTAGATGAAGTTTGTGTTCAGGCCACACATATAGAAGCTAGAAGGAAGAACATTCCTGAAGAGGGTAGGAAGAAACCTTTTAAGGGTAAAGCCAAGGAGAAAACCCAAAAAGGTAAAAACAAAAAGAATGTATATGTTAAGAAAGAGGGAGAAAAAGTGACTTGTAAAAATTGTTCAAAATAAGGCCATGATGAATCTCATTGTTGGAAATTACATCTAGAATTGAGGCCAAAGAAACCCAATAACAAAGGGAAACATAAAAATGTTGCTACAACTCAACATGACTTAGGGTCTGATTCAAGTGATGAGACTAAAATTACAGCCATGGGATTGAAGAACATGAAAGGAAAATAAATTTAAACTAAACCTAGTACCAATATATCAAACTGTCACATAAACACTCCAAATGAAGAAGAAATGATAGAACTGTTTCATGTGAGGGTCATATCCAAGCATACCAAGATTGACACATTGTTTGACAGTGGGTCACAAGAAAAATTAATCTCTCAAGATTTGGTCAAAAAACTTAACCTTGAGACCATACCACATCCAAAACCATATCCATTGGGTTGGATTTGTAAGGATGCAAATCTACAGGTTACAAGGAAATGTATATTGAGGTTTGCAATCACTGCAAGCTTTGTTGACACGGTTGAATTAGATGTGGTTCTGCTTGACATAACAGGTATTGTATTAGGGAGTCCTTACTTGTATGACAGGAAAGAGATCTTATATCGCCATGAGAAAAAGTATCATTTATTCAAATATGGCAAGGATTTCATTGTTAGAGCACACCGCAAGAAGACAAATATTGCTTTGGTAAACGTTGGACAGGTAAAAAGCATGGAAAATTCAAGTATGAATTTTGTTCTTCTTATGATTAAGCCCAAAGCTGATATTAATCATGAATATTTTGAGGGATATGATCCTAAGTTGAAATCAGAATTATATGATGCGGTTAATGGGCATCATGAGATGTTTCAGGAGCCAACAAGATTGCCTCCAAAAAGGGAAATTCAACAAGAGATTTAGTTGCAACATGATTTTCCTCTTCCAAACATCGATATGTATCGCATGTCGATAATGGAGAATGTTGAAATAAAGAGGAAAATCAAATATATGTTGGATAAAGGTATCATAAGGCCAAGCACCTCACCATGCGGTTCGCCCATACTCTTGATACCAAAGAAAGATGGGACTTGGCGCATGTGTGTAGATTTTCGAGCTTTGAACAAAATTATGGTAAAAAATCGTTACCCACTCCCAAGAATAGATGATTTTCTTGATCAGTTGAAAGAAGAAAATTTTTTCACTAAGTAAGATTTACGAAGTGGATATCATCAAGTAAGAATTGCAGAAAGTGATAGATGGAAAACTACATTCAAAACTAAACAAGGACTCTTTGAGTGGCTAGTTATGCCTTTTCGCTTATGTAATGCACCAACAACTTTTATGCGGGTTATGGATAATGTTTTGCGACCATTCCTTGATTACTTTGTTATTGCGTACCTAGATGCAATTTTTATTGTCAGCAAAACAAGAGAGGATCATGTCTTGCATGTAAATAGAGTGCTTGATATTTTGAAGAAAGAGAAATTGTTTCTTAAGATGTCAAAATGTGAGTTTCGAAAGACTTCTTTAGTCTATTTGGGACATATTGTAGGAGGAGGAGAATTGAGGATTGATCCTTCTAAAGTGGAGGCCATTGTGAATTGGCACACACCCAAAACCGTTACTGAGGTAAGAATTTTCTTAGGTGCAGCTCAATATAATGGAGGAAATTTATTTCTAACTTTTCTTCCATCGCAGCTCCTATGCATGTAGTGACAAGTGTGAAGAAAGGCTTCCAATGGGTAGGAAAACAACAGAAAGCTTTCGAAGCTTTAAAAGACAAAATCTGTTCAGCTCCAGTCATTGCACTACCAAATTTGAGACAACCATTCGAGATACAAACCAATGCTAGTGACTATGCCATGGGCACAGTCCTTTTGCAACACGGTAAGCCTATCGCTTTTCATTCAGAAAATTTTAATGGTGTTGTGACTAATTATCCTACATATGACAAAGAACTATATGCGTTGGTAAAAATTGTCAAGAAGTGGAAACATTACTTGATGGGTAAAGAGACTATTGTAGACACCGATCACCAACCATTACAGTTCTTGCAATCACAAACAAAATTGCAACAATCAAGAAATTTCGGGTGGATGGGATTTCTTCAACGATTTCACTTGGTTATAAGGCACACAAAAATTATATTCAATAAAGTTGCAGATATGCTTTCGAGACCAATCATTAGTGATTCTAATTTACTCAAAAATGATTCTGTTGTACATGAGAGTTACATAGAACAATATGCACATGAAGTTGATTTCAAAGATGTGTATGCTAGTTTGAGTGAAGGGAATCAAGTTGAATAAAGAGATTATCACATGCATAACAATTTGTTTTTTCATTTGGGAAAGCTATGTATTCCACAAGGAGAGAGGCTAAGTCTCATGAGAGAAGCTCATTCTTCTCTTATTGCTGGACACTTTGGGGTAAGAAAAACAGCGTCGCATCTACAAAGGTATTGTTATTTGCCTCACATGATAGATAGTGTATCACGTTTTATAAGAGGTTGTTCTATGTGTGCAAGAAGTAAGCCTAGTAATAAGAAGTTTGGACTGTACACGCCACTATCGATACCATCAAGGCCATGGGAGAGTGTCTCCATGGAATTTGTTGGAGGTCTATCTATGTTAAGAAAGCAACCTAATTATATTTTTGTGGTTGTGGATATATTCAGTAAAATGTGTATACTTATGCCATGTAAGAAGACCATTACTGCTGACACACTGCTGAACTTTATTTTCAAAATGTTTGGGTTCATTTTGGATTGCCCACTTCTATTTTTAGTGATAGGGATTCCAGGTTCATTGGGAATTTTTGGTCAAATCTATGGAGAATGATGGACACAAAATTGAAAAAGGGTACCGCTTTTCATCCACAAACAGATGGACAAACCGAAGTGGTGAGCAGAACAATTGTGCATCTATTGAGAGGATATTGCAGCAATCATCCTAAGTTGTGGGATGAACAACTGCATTACATTCAACACGCTTACAACTGGGAAAATAACTCTTCAACACAAACCTCACCTTTTGAAGCATGCTTTGGGTATTTTCAAAAATCACCATTAGAATTCATCTTTGGGAAGGATGTTGCAATTGATGGCCATAGTGATATTGATAAGGTTGGAAAGTTCATTGATAAAATTCAGATGATACATTCAAAGAAAGGATGCAAGGGGAAGGTAAAAAACTCAAACCCATTCACTATGGTTCCTTCAAGATCATAAATTTTTTTGGTAATAATGCATTCCAACTTGATTTCCCTTCTTACATGCAAATGTATTCAGTTGTTAATGTTGAAAACTTATGCTTGTATGAGCCTCCTTTGATCGATGATCAAGGAAGTGATGTTAAACTACCTTCTATTGAATATTTCTCGCCATAATTTCTAGATGAGCTCAAAGAAGATATTATTCTTGATAGAAGGACAAGAGCATCAAAGAAGGGAAGTGTTCTCTACCTTCGAGTTGGGCTCAAAGGCACTAAACCAAGGAAGGAAAAATGGATGGAGATTGGAAAGGTGAGAGAGTTGTACCCTCGTCTACTAAAGAGGTAATCAAGTCTTTTGGGGTCCAAAAGCTTCCCAATAGGGAGGAATGATTAGGAGTTCATAAATTTTGCTCAAAATTCAAATTTATAGGATTGGAATGAAACCTAGATGGTTGCGTAGATCTCGTCTTCCTGATTCCGGTGTCGTGAACGGTTCGAAAAATCGATGTCGTATGAGGAAAATATTGTGTTTTGATCTAAATGAAAAACAGGTTTAGAACCAGATCGACCAGCAGTGTAGGATCCAAAGAAGAACTCGTTGAAGGTTGAATAGAAAGGCAACTTAACAAGCGAGCAGTGAGGACCGCAGATCAACGATGCAGTTTAAATCACAAATAGAGCGATTTCGCACATCGGCGTATTTTATGTTTACGGTTAAGTCGTCACAAATCATTTGTTATATCTTGTGATGCAATGAAGAGTGTCCACGTGTCGGCACAATGCTCCAATGCATATCGCATATGATACAGGATAACGTTAAGGAGGAGAGGCAAATCCTTGAAACGTATAAGTGCGATAAACCGTGGATGTTGCGATGTTGCGATTCAACATCATCATCGCAACTTTGCATCAGTAATTTTATTATTTCGCACATATGTTATTTTTTATATTCTGTGACATGTGATGTCAGAAAGCTCTGAACTGCGATATGGTTTGGGGGCTGTATATTGTGATGAGTTAAGGATTGCTGATAGAGATTTGGTTAAAAATTGTTGAAGTTAAGATAAAACGACCATTGTTGAAATTCTTCCGTATGTATGTGGGCCATAACCCGCCAGTGGTCCCCGGAAGATGTCAACAAACCACATTCCACCATTTAACTGCAGTCAGGAGTGGAGGTTCTGCTAACCGTCAAGACCACTAACGGTTGGGGGTGCACATGTGGCCACCACCCTAACCATAATATTTAATGCGTAGCTTAATAGGCGGAGTGGATAGGGGCATGCCGAATTTGGTGGTGAGCCCTAATTTAACTCCAGTTAACTATAGTTTTCCACATTTAGTGGAGTTTTCCTAGGAGATATTGGGAAAAAGTGTAGGAGGCTTGATTTTTGACCATTCTGTGTGATTGAAGAGTCATTCTTGACTAATTGGAGCATTCTAAAGCCATTTGTATAGAGATAAAAGTCATTAGAGCATTGTAACTACACGTAATAGCAAAAAATTGAGCAAAATGAAATATGGGCAAGCCATTAGGAGTTGGACCAGCAGATGTAGCCCAGGAGGGGTGAACTGATTCATAATTCCTGTTGTGTAAACTTCATGTGGTGACTTATTTCTCTTTTTTACACTGTTGTTCAGTGTTATTTAGACTTATTTTATGCTTCTAATTCACTAAAGTGCATCTATAATTCATGGAAAAAACTCCTTAATCCTTATGCAAACTAATGAACCAGATATGCACATGTTTTTAAAACTGAAAGACCCTTAGCACAAAAAAAATAATAAAATCATTTTAGATCATTCCATGCTTGGTTCTTATACTTCTCGAATCTATATTCAATTTGTGCCCAGGTGTCTTACACATGCGAATTTAATGGAACCATTACAAGAAATTATGTTTCTACCAAAAATAAATTTTAATACCCAATTTTTACTAAAAATTCCAAAAATTAAGACATAATTATTTTACCTTAATGTGAAAAAAGATGCAAAAATATGAAAAATATGATCATGATATGGTGGTAAGGAATGATAGAAAGGTGGAATATGCATGGTGAAAAATGGTCAAAATTGAGGGCACACATCTCCCCCTTTCTGATCCACAAGCATGTCCTCTTGCTTGATTGATCCTCATGGACCTCCTTCTTCCTTTACCTATTTGATTCTTTCAATTCAATTGGAGTTTTCCTTTATTTTCCTACTCAAAGGATCTTGAATTTGAGCACATCCAAGGATTAACTAAACCCTTTTCCATGTGAATCATGTCCATTACCATACTTTTGGAGGTGTTTCTCAAAGCCTTCTTCGATGTTGAAAGAGGGTATTAATTTCCTTTATCTGAACCCTATTAGTGTCCTTATGAAACCCATACCTTTGTACCAACCAAGCTATAATTTCCATTTCTCAATTCCTCGTAACCAAAACCATTCTTCTTACCCAATTCATGATATTAATAGGATATGAATCTTCTTTCCCAAAATATTTCCAAAGCAATGGTCATTCTATTCTAGAAATGTCGATGAAGTTCAAGCAATTTGCTCATGAAGTTGCAACAAACATTGTACAAGTAGAAAAAAAAATTATTAACCATTTTCTCATAAACTACAAATTGGGTTTCTTTGAAATTTTGCAAAAATATTTCTACCACTTCATTGCTTCTCTTCAAAAATTGGAAATACCCACATCACAGGTTTTGAGAAAAAGACAAATTGGCTGTAGGTGACATTATTTGATTTCTTAAACAGTACAATTTGGTTTAACTTGAAATTTATCGTATCTTTTGATATCTCAATGATGCATCCCCCTGCTAAATTTCATGATAATCTGATGCACCAAATTCAAGAAAAATGGGAAATGATTTTTAGTGGTAATGGTTGATTTATGGAAAAATAAATTTCTTTTTATTTGAAATTTTTTGAGTTTATTCATCTTATATCAATGCATCTTCCCTCAAAATTTTGCATCAAATGGATATACGATTTAAAAGTAATGAGAAATTTTTGAAAATACAATTATTTGCTTACTTGCTCCCAAAATTTTGATCACAAGAGTTCTTTGGACTAACTAAAAGAAAACTTTGTACTTGAATTGAAACATGGTACTTTCATATTCACCAATGTGGTACCAAAACATAGTTTTCAACAAAGTTTTCTAATTCCCAAGAATTTAATCACTGGCCTCTAATAATTTACTCATTGTATACTTCACTGAAAAATTCATTCATGATAAAAAGAATACCTTTGTTGATCAAGTGCTCATTGTTAAGCTCAAAAATGGAAGTGTTCAAAATCGATTGGAAACTAAATGACAACAAAGAGCTCGTCGCCAAGAATCTGAAACAATTTGTTTCATCGAAAAACGACTCCGGATGAGGAGGATAGGGCCTGCTGTTAGTTTTACTAAACAACTAAAAAATTTGCAGAAGTGACATAATGGTGACATGGCTCCCTAGTCAACAAAAAAGGATATTATGGGAATATTCCGTTATTTTCACCCAATGACACTGTGACAAGTGTCACTGCAATATTCACTGGAAAGTTTGGAAGGTGAATTTTTTTTTTATCCTAAGGTCAAATTCATTGTATATGGAGGTGAATTTTATTTTAATTATATGGTTTAAATAGTCCAACAAGAGGCAGACATGTGGTGCAACCAGGGGCCGCCACATGCCCCCTCTGGTGGACCAAGGTCAAAGTCCGAATTACATATATAAAAGATGAAATTTCAACATATATTCCAAGGTCGGGCATATAACGTATATTATGGTGAAAATTTATGTATTGGTAGATGGGCGAAGGTCTGGGCTCGACCCCACGACGTCCCCCAAAAAAATCGCCCTCAATACCATTAGACCACACCAACGCTTCTTAGCATCTATGCTTGTGACTTATATTACAATACATGTTGTTTGACCGGCAGGGGTAAGGAGGGGGCCAATCCCCTCACCAGAGGACCGCAACGCTACAACCATGGCAGAGATTAACGCAAATGCGCGGAGGTTAGTGTTAATACAGGGTTATTTAACCCTTATCCAATCTTAAAAGCGTGTTAATTCAGATTATGGTTAATGCGCTCCATTAGGATTTAAACTCGACTTATCGTAATTAAACTCCCACTTAACTTAATTAAACCTAAGTTTAATTCGGTGGAGAAAATGGTGGAGCCCCCAAATTCGGTGACAACTCCAAAAATAGCGGCACTAACTAGAGTTTGCTCTAGTTTTAGTGGGGTTTCCTAGGCCAGAATTGAGGAGGCTATAAATTTTGCAAAATTCGACCAAATTGGGCTCAAGAAGAGTCTATTCTGGATGGTTTGGACACTATGAACACATTGAATCAGGTTTCAGGAGCAGTAGATTATTGTAAATAAATTGTTTTCCCATTTTGAGCTAATAGATAGGTCCAAGACATGGAAGATGGACCAAGGAGATGTAGCCCATCAGAGGTGAACTCCTTCATCAAACTATTTTGTTAATGGATCATTTGATGGTTTGTTGTACATTTTATTAATGATGTTTAGTGATTTTTTTTTTATGTTAAAATGCTCATGAATTTAACATAAACCTTAATACATTTACCTGTTTAACACTCAAAAACACCTCAAGAAACTTGTTATCACCATAAAAAAAAATTCTAAACTTGGACAGTTTACATTGTTCTTAGTCATGGTCTTAGATAGGTGTTGGGTCATTTCATGCTTTAAAGGGTAGATGATAGGGTAAGAGTCTCAAAAGTCTCATTTTCATATCCAAATAAAGTTTGACAACCTTATTCCATGGTTTAAAAGTCCCATATCCTATTTAGAAGTCATATCTTAAACCTTTTGAAAAAATTTGGAATTAGCCACGAAACCACACTTTCATAGCGCAGGCAGTGTAAAAAACCTGTTTTGCGCTACGAAAGTGCTTCTACTTTCGTAGCAATTTTCTCTGAAAATACATTAAGCGCGCTACGAAAGTGCGGATTCATAGCGGATCATGTCAAATCAACAAAACTTTCAAATTCCGTTAATTTTACATCATTAGGTGTCAGCTAGGGGTCATTTCTAAAGCATGCAACCATTCAAATCCATCATTTCAAATGTAGAGGTCATCATGATAGGTGAGTTCAAATTTGAAAGGGCTGGTCTTTTGTTTCATTTCTCATGCAAAAACACTAATTCATGCCTTTTTCGAATACTAAGCTGGTGGTAATCTCATACCAAAGCTTCCTTCATATATTTTCAAGCGAGGATGAATACCATTAACAAGTGAGGCTAAATACCATAAGAAAGCGAGGCTGACTATTTTGAAATCAAGTGAGGCTGATAAACATAAATTCAATCGAGGCTGATTTGTTACAGAAATTTAAAGGAAAAGATGACAGAAGAAAAGAAAAACCACAGGTCTGGACATTGTTTAGGAACAGAGCCTGAAAGCATAGAGGCCCTAGTCAAAGATAAATCAGTATTGGAGGCTTTCAAGAAAATAGGGTGTTGGAAATTTTGTGAAAATTTGTAAGGAGGACACAGTCAGGTGACAAAGGAGTTTTCCCTACATTTCACTGGCTCAAACACAAAAATTGGAATCCTAAACTTATCAATTACTCTTGAAGTCATAGCTTTGGTGACAGAGATTCATAGGGGACAAGATACATGGTTCAAAGGCTTCATATTTGACATGCAGAAACAGACTTAACCAAGGCAATTCCAAGGAGCTACATCAGAGACACCTATGCAAATTTTATATTCAACATACAGAGGTATTTTACCCGTGAGGGAAGGTATCATAAAGTATATTCATATCATTTTAAACTTCTATTTCACTTTACTGGCATGATTTTTCTAGATTTTCCATTCTTTCTGTATAGAAGTATAACTAAGATGGCAGATAAGGTGCAAATGAAATCTCAAAGATGTGAAACTTCCCTTTTTCATCATGGTCTAATTAAACTGATAGTTTTACATGAACTCCAAAGGATCAAAAGGGAATGGTCATCCTTTTTGTTTTTATGTGGTTTTGGAGTGGAAACACAAGCTACAGGCATTAACCCTAAGGCTAAAGAAATCCCACTAGCAGAAACTAGTAAGCCTGTAATGACAAGGTCAAAAAGATTTGTTAAGCTAAAACCTAGAAAGCAGGTGAAAGAGAAAGTGAGTAAAGCATCAGTGGTTATTCTTGAGACTCCTCAACCTACAAAACAAAAGATAGCTGAAGTTAAAGGAATGACACAAGAACAGTCAGCTATAAACCAGTTCAAAGGAGATTGACTAGAAGTCAAATTGCAAAGGAAAAGGGTAAAGTAGTGATTTCAGGAGAGATTCCAGGCTTAAAAGGTAACTTAAATGATATTTTACAAGCCATTGATATTGAATAATCCCCTTTGGTATAGGCAGATTTCATAAAATTTGATGAAGGAAAACCGAAGAAGATGAAATCTTCTAAGAAACTGGAATTCGAGGATGAGGTTGCAACATTTGTATTCAAGCCCAGAAAGCCTTTAACCAGAAAATCCAAAAATATGCAAGAGCTTAATATTGAGTTAGAGAAAAAAGAGGAAGCCTCCACTGTTCATGAAGAGTTTATAGACCTTTCATCACCAATACCTGAAGGTGACAAAAATAGGGTATTTTCCACTCAAACAAAAAACCAGTTATGAAGAAATGGAACAAAGGTTGAAATTAGCTAATTATGAAATTTCTAGACTAAGGAAGAGAGCAAGAAGGTATGCTGCTAAAAAGACAAATTTCAAGATGATAAAGGCTCTCTGGGAATTTGAAATGGTTTTGAAACCAGAAACAATCAGCAATGAAGCTCAATATTTTACTTGGACTGTACCTGCAATTAAAGAAGCCAAATTTGTAAGAATGATGAATGTTCAGTTGAGGGCTACCAACAGGAAATTGAGGAGACAGATTGAAGACCTAGAAATACAACTGACAAAATCTGAAGAGAAGCTACAGCAACAATGAAACAGGGAAGTAAGTGATAAATCCTTAAAACAAGTTTTGTCATAAAGAAGAAGATAATTTTTTAGGAAGAACATCTTTTAAAGCCAAGCTGTTTTTCTTTTTGATGTTGATATCAATCTTTTAAGGGTTTTTGAATATCCTCAAACTGTAAATTTTTGAAAACTGTGTTAAAGGGAGCATACATAGCAGTTTCGTAGTGCACTACGAAACTGCTGAAGATGAGTTTTTGACATTTTTCATATGTATTTTGGAGGTAAGGATTATTGGGTTTCAATTTTTGATGTTGCTGGTGGAAAGGTGAGGATTATAGATGAAGAATTAGATTGCAAAGCAGAAGAAAGAAGGGTTAAAAGAAGTGTTTTATAGTGATATAAAAACTGTGCTATGAAAACAGGCTACTTTCGTAGTGCAGTTATATCAAATCTCCTTTTCCATTTTTTCGAGGATATTTTTTTTGCAGAGGTGGAAGATTGAAGTTTTAATGGAATATTATCAAATGTGACCTATATGAAACAGTCACCAATGCCAGTAAAGCTGCTCGAATATAAGCATGGAGGTTAAGGGCTAAAAAGCAGGAGCTCTGTCTCCTGGTTTTTAGGACAGTTAGGTCATGAATCAACAGGGTTTACAACAAGGCTGGAGGCATCATAAAGGTCGAAGACATGGATTAGCAGCTGTCAAAGAAAGTATTTAAGTTTTAGATAAGGTTGTTTGAAACATGTTTAGGAGTTTCACTCCTATTTGAATTAGGACTCATAAAAGACAGTTAGTTGTCAGTATGTAATTAATAATTTGTTTCATGAATAGAATAGGTGTCAAGGATAGAATTCAAATTCTCCTAATGATGGATTATGGAATCCAAGATTGTAAAGGCTCTATATGAAGCATTAGGTCAAATTCATCAAGGTTGGCATTTTTATTAGCAAAATAAGTTGTGTTATTGTAGCAGACTGTGTGTTGTTTCAACTTAATACAGAGATTGGTTTTACTACTGAAGATTCACAAGGGGTTTATGTATTTGATATTTCTATGGCCTTTTCAATTACCTATTTGTAGTGGTATGAGCATGTGTTACTTATAATTCATTGGATAATGCTCTAACTTCCTTCACGTGCTTGTAGATTGTGTTTATTCATTGTGTTACTGTTTCACTTATAAACCTAAACTCCAAGTGCCTTGACTTCCATGTTTAGCTGATTATGATGTTTTGTTGAAGACTACTTCGACTCCATGGTCCAATAGATGTTTTCTAACCTGTAATTCAACGAGTTATACATTTTTTTCCATTTTTATTTCTAGAGTTAGCCATCTAATCATTAATTAAAAATCTTAAACCTATTGAGAGAGCCCTCTCAGGTTGAGGAGGCTAAGCCTCTGCCAAAAGTTTGGTTTGAAAGAGTTACTCAAAGTCTACTTGATCAGAAGCCTATCAAGATCAAATTTTGTGATAACAAAACCTATGCACATGAAGCAAAAGATCAACAAATTGTTTATAATTCTGAAGATGAAATTGTGAAAATTTGTGATGATTACAAGGTTAAAGTTGCAGAGAAGAGAAGGGAAACTATTGGTTGCTAGTCTTGAGGTTAGGACCAAAATAAGGAGAGCCACAAGGGCACCATATCCACCCAAATTTTCACTCCCAGTTGCACCTGAAGCACCTCAAGTTTTATATCTTGTTGAGATTGAGGATGTACAAGTTGCACCAGAAGCTGAGCTTGAATCCATAGCCATCATGTGAGGTGTTGGGTAGATTGAAGGTCTTTCAGAAGAGAAAGCATACAAGAAGCCTTTCTATGAACTAACTGAAAGGGTTAGGATCCTCTTTGAAGAGAGGTATTCAAAGGGAAGTGGAGGAAAGCCTCCTCCATCTCCATCTTCATCATCATCCTCATCACCACCATCAACATCATCTTCCACTTCCACAACCAAAACCACCCATACTCACTCAAAAACTCCAAAAGGAAAAAACTCCCTTACTCAAACTTGATGTCAAATTTTAGCTTCCAATGTATAATGAGGAAGTGAATGTAGAGAGGCTGGACAATTGGATTCGTCAATTGGAGGTTTAATCCAAAATTTAGAACCTCAAGAAGATGACATAAAGATTCAATTGGCTTCCTTGAGGATGGAGGGATCAACACTTGTATGGTGGGAAGTAAGGACTCAAGAAGAGATTAAAAACCATGGTAATATGTAAATGTATTGGTCAAGTTTTATTACTGCCATTAAAAGGCAATTTTATCCTCTAGCTTACATGCAAAAAGCCATTATGGACTGGAAGAATTTTAGGCAATTGAAAGGTCAAAGTGTGCAAGATTATACTCATGAATTTAGGAGAAGAGCTCTTATTTTGAGTATTAATTTGTATTCTCAAGAAACTTTGTTAAATTATATTGGGGATTTGCACAGTTACCTCAGACACACTATTATCACGTTCAATCCCACAAAATTAGATGAGGTTTGCATTCAAGCCACACATTTAGAAGCAAGAGGGAAACAAAGTGTAGATGAGAAAAGTGATAGTTTCCTTGAGTATGAGGGTAAAGGAAAAGGAATGTTTAATGGAAGAGGGAAGAGGGAAGAAAGATAGCTCTATCAAAAAAGAGAAAGAGAACCTCACATGTAAACATTGTTCAAAGAATGGGTATGATGAAGACCATTATTGGAAACTTCATCCAGAGTTGAACCCAAGAAAACTGAAAGCTAAAGAAAAGGGATAAAGTGTTGCAATAATTGAACATTACTTAGGTTCAAATTCAGGAGATGAAACAAATATTACAACAATGGATTCGAAAGGTAAGAACATAACAAGCACTAGTTCTTCAAGTTGTTCCAATGTAACTCAAGATGAAGATACAAGAATTGAACTCTTTCATATTAGAGTCATTTATAAACATACCAATATAGACACATTGTTTGATAGTGGTTTTCAAGCTAATTTGATTTCTGAAGACTTAGTTAAGAAGCTAAACCTTGAAACTGTTATACATCCAAGACCTTATCCTTTACGTGTTGAGCAAGAAAATCCCCTCTGCGGACAGAGGCGATCCCTCTAGCCCTAGGGTGGGTCTAGTAACAAGGGAACAAGTTGAATTCCTAAATTCCTAGCTTACAAATGAAATATGGACTAGAACAGATATCCTACCTCAGTCCAATGCTTTTGTCGTGGCACACAACAATGATCCTTCGATCTTTGTCTTCACGCCTCCCACATTGTTGATGACGATGTTCATGCACCTGCGCAAAGATAAAACAAATGATGAAAACATACAAGCATATACATTTATCTACAACTATTCAGCTAGTCAAGGAGAGATAAACACTTTGAATATAAATGGAAACAAATTTGGAACAAGAAACCAGTCATGTATTATTGATATATGAAAAAGAAGTTTACAACCTTATGCCTTGGCGTTGCAGATCTCATTCGACGGGTTCAGTCGGGTGCATATCAAGCATTTTTTCGACATTTGACTCAATGAGGAAATGGGCTTAAACTCTCTTTCAAAAATGGATTCTTCTCTGCTTTCTTCAAAACAACAGCTATAACTAATGACTATTTTTCTAGTTGAATCAATGTGAGGAGGAATAATTTATAGGAGAGGAGGAGGAGGTTTGGAATTCCACGTAAGGTGGAGGATAGGTCTATCCCTTTGGGGAGTTTCACATTTGTAGGAACTAATAAGCCAAAGGGAGGAACTCGACTTGATCCAGTCGAACAAACCATCATGGCTCCGCTCACAAAGCTGTTAGAGCATGGAAAATCCATTTCTATTTTAAAAAAATTTCCAAAAGCAACTCGGCGCGGGTGCCCTTCTGAGACAGAGCCCCAATGGGCGTGAGGCCCGGTGTTAATTTCTTCATGGGCGCGAGGCCATAACTACCTACCAACGCCAACCCAAAAAAATAGGTTTATGAAGGTCTGCTTGAGGAATGATCAAAAAAATTATATTCTTGACATGCCAAGGGATGTAATGACATTTATGGAAATGTATGAAAATATACAGGGGTCACTGAAATGGTCCTCCATTTTTCAGAATGGGGATTTTAGGGACGGTGAAAAAATACTCTATAACAAATGCCCCCTAAAGCATGAAGTCTGAGAGAGAGGGAGGGGTGAAATGCTTTACGAGAACATGCCCAAACCAAAACGACACCATCAGAAGAATTTCAAGAGAAAGTACAACTGATATCTATGATACATGAATATGTGGTATGGGCGCAACCATCCATAATATAGTACATGTAATAAGATCCAAGGTATGGACACAACCATCTAGTGAAAAGGATCATCAAATAGACTGAGGTATGGTCACAACCATCCAATCAAAAGGGTCATGCATATAGCCATGATAAACTATGGTGACACGACTCTGGAATTTGGCAATATTTGACATCAATGGATATGAGGTCATGGTAACGTGGAAAAGAGTAGATGAGAGGTCAAAACAGATAACCCAAACCCATGGAGGCAAAATGACGAATGTGGGATGTTCCCAACCCAACACGAACTGCAGACAAGTGTCATGTTCAAGGGTGACATACGGTCGACACGACGGAGAACTGGTTCCATTTTACCCACCATTTCTGGCATGTACCCCAATTATTTTTGGAAACAAGCTTGAAGGGGATAGCATATGATTTCCATGCAAGTTTTCCCTTCGGAAAAATCCATCCTAGTACATTTTACGAGCCCTAGGAAGGAGGAACTCGGTGACGTCATGGTGACGATTTTCGATGTCATTTAGTTTTAACGAGTTTGAAAAAGGGAAAACTCAACATCTTTTCATGTTTAGAGAGTTTGAAAAGAAGTGGAAAATAAAACTCTACCAGGTCCCTTTTCGTAGATAGTCCCATAGATCTGAAAAGGTAGAAAACAATATCTAGGAGAACCTCTTAGATATGTTCGACTAAGGTATTCCTTTTTCGTAAATAATTTGTCCCGGCCCGAAAAAGGGGTAAACACATACTGGGCAGATGACATTTCACAACCTTTAACGAGTTCAAAATGACAAGAGTTCAGAAAAGAGCTTAAAGATGACTCCAGGGGGCGACTTTTTCATGTTTTTACCGAGTTCAAAAAAGTAATAAAATATAACTCATTGCTTCATCGTCGTCATTTTTTAGGACCTGTTGTTGCACAAGAAACCAACGTGAAACCTATTTTTGAGATAAAACAATAAAATAATAGAAAAATATACCAAAAACCTAATTAGGGTTTAGAAAAGGTTATAAAATGATGCAAATAGTAAAAACAATTTACTTTTTACCTTTTCACCTTCTCGTGAGAATTTTACCATTTTTTACTCTGAACTTCTGGAGCTGACAGTACGCAATCCAAGAGGTCATTTGCAAATTCGTTTTCTCCAAGTAAGAGCTCTCATCTTCTCCTACATTTTAAGCCATTTTTCATTCCTACATTTATGCTTTGATGCATTTGGGGGAAGCTTTCTCATGCGTTGGTCGCGACAGTCGGCACGAGTTTCGGGAACGGAGTCGTGCCTGACCCCATAAAATATCAAAGGGGAGGTGCCAATCAGCGTTCTTGTTTGAAAAACAACAGTGCCAATCTCTGTGACAAAAAATGGATGAAATTTCTCCTAAAATTCCCGATTTAAATGACTCAAATGTCGATCTTGTGGCTAATGGGAGCCTCAATAATGGTTTTGCAGGGAAATCCATAGCCAAAATGGTCATAGAGTGGAAAGAACGAGAGCACGGGGAGGAAGATGAATAAGCTATGGGAAACAATGCATGTGTGGATGCCATGATAAATTGTGGGCTCTTGAAATTATTCCTAACACCATGTCTAAGAGCTCAGCTGGAACTATTACAGTACCTGATTAGCGTGTGGGACACTGATCAAGAAAGATTCATGATTCATGACCAAGAGCTGGAGATAGAAGTCTCTGACAGTTATTTCATCACTGGATTGTCACGAAGGGGAGAGAAATTGATCCTGACAGGTACTTGGCCCCTTGGTGAGAGCATGGGCATGTTGATAGACAAGATCCGCCCAAGAGCAAATAAAGGATAAAAAAGCGGAAAAGTGGATATTTAGACGGTGCCTGACTTGACACTAAGGGTAGTGCTACACACTATAACTTAGATCACTAGATATCAGGCTCCTCACGAGGCTACAAAGACATAACTTCAACTTTCCGTGGATTGCATGGCTCCAACCATCTACAATTGGGCGGAAGCAGTAATAATCAACTTGAAATGCCAATTAACCAAAAGCAAGAATGGCAAGCTAAAACAATTTGGATATGGGTCCATCTTGATACCGTTCATCCTGGAACGGTTGTCGATATTCCAATGCTAGGAGGTGAGAGTACCTACACCACCATCAAGAGAGCCATGGATGGTCCGTTGTGCGGAGTTGATGCCTCGATCAAGAGGTGGTCAACATATGTCATGGAAGCCAGAATTCTTCGACTGGCTACGCTGACAACTTATCATGGTGGACGATTAGACGTACACTAGTACCAATTTCATGGGTGATCCAGACCTTCCACTCCCAGAAGGAGATGACTGGGATGAGGATTTGGGTAAAAAACAATTTTTTATTTTTATGAGTATTATAATTTTTTTGTTTATATATGTTCTTATATTTATCCATGCATTGCATATTTTTCCCCAGAGAGACCTGCAGGGATGTCCCCCATAGCATGGAGGGTCCCACGTGATTTTGAAGTGGCCCCTCAAGGTGAGGGAAGCGAGGTAGAAGAGATCGCATGCAACTTGGAGGGACTCACAAGTGGGATCCTAGATTACGTGAGATTCAAAGACGTTCCTCATGCTTATCAGAGGCACACTGCAGGGGTGTCTAACTGCATCCATCGGTTATTGAGGCGGGTTGTACATGTAGTGATGTGTTATCATGAGCACCATGCTGATTAGACGCCTAGTTTTTATTTCTGCATATTTTTGAGAGACGTGATGTCTCGGGATGTAACCGAAAAAACATATATTTTTTGAACTTATGATGCACATGGATGAAAACAATCAATCAATATATATATATATATATATATGTGCTTATTTTCCTGTCTAAATCTTACTATGTGATGATGATGCTTTTACAAATTCCACAAATGTCTATCTAATACAATATTGGCTACTGCATCAGTTAACGTATTCAATCTTCTAGGAATATGTTGATATGTGATGTAATAAAAATTCCTTTCTAATAGACGAACACACAAATACATCCTTAAAATGTGAGGGTTTCTAACAGAATAATTCCCATTGAGCTGGAGAACGACAAGCTGAGAGTTTAAGTTTACAATTAATTCATGAATGTTGAGAGCAATAGCTTCAGTTAAGATTTCAATGACTGCACTGTATTCAATGACATTGTTGGTTGTTTGTCCTAGAAAAATACCTTGAAGGTCTACCAACTCACCGTTAGGATCATAAATCACCCAAGTCGCAGAGGACACGTTCTAGGTACTACGGGAGGCACCGTCCGTGAAACTGACATAAGGAGTGACAAACATATACACAGTAAGCAACGGAATAATAAGCAAGAAAAAATTCTCGCAAAGCACACCAAGCCAAAAACGTACAAAAAATGGAAAACAAACTTATGTACAAAAGGACATGCATGAGAGACTCATGCATAATATTTTTTGAGGTACAACCCATTTCTGGGTTGATTCAAGGGATAGCCTTCATAGTCAATTAGCTCATAGGCCTCGTTCTAAAAAATGCGCTTAACGATGTAGGGCCCATGCCACATGGGTTCGAATTTTCCTGCCCCCAGCTTATCGTGAGCTTGGTCATACAAGAGGACTAAGTATCCTTCTACAAAGGTATGAGGGGAAACCGTCTAATTGAAGTGATATTTGACCCGCTTTTTCTATGCTTCTATGACTATAGAAGTAAAGCAATGAGTTTCATCTAACCTCTCCAAATATAGAATACGTTCTTCCTCCGGCGAGGTATTAGGAAATAATTCAACAACTCTCTTGAGAGAAGGGATTTCACATTCAATCGGAAGGGTAGCTTCCATACCATAAGCAAGCTGGAATGGGGTGAATCCAGTTGCATCCTTCATTAAGGTTCAATAAGCCCAGAGATCTGAAAAGAACATGAGATGCCAATTGGACTTGTGCATCCCAATCGTACGCTGAAGCATGATGACTAAGACATTATTCACGGCTTCAACCTGGCCATTGGCTTGGGGGTAGTATGACGTTGAGCTGTTGTGACACAGACTCAACTTAGTAGTCAGCTCAGCCATCATATAATGGCGAAAATGGGAGCCATGGTTAGTGAAAATGGCTTGAGGGACACCAAACCTGGTAATCACATGATTGAAAATAAATTGTGCAGTTGTCTTACCGTCAGTTGTGAGTGTAGGAATTGCTTCATCCCATTTAGTGAAGTAGTCCACAACTACGATAATATAAGCATGCCCTCTGACCAAGTGAGGGTTACATGTCATAATATTGATGCCCCACTTCACAAAGGGACCAACGGTAATGACGGGATGGAGGTGTGTGGGTGGGGCATGCATCTTGCACCGGTAGATCTGGGATTCGTGATATTTATGGATAATGAGAATACAAAATTTGAAAATGGTAGGCCAAAAATACCCAGCATAAAGGATTTTTTGAGCAGTAGCATACCTAAACATGTGACCGACACATGCGCCAGAATGACGGTCATTTTTAACACTGGAAAATCATACCGTAGAAGACGACATTAATTAATGTCAGGCAAAAGGATTTATAGGGCTGGAAGACATTACAAAATATGGAAAGTATTTAAAAATATCTAAGGTCTGAGGAAAATCAAATTTGAACTAGTCCTAAATGCTCTTTACGAGCATAATCCTTCATGAAGAGCACCTTCTGTGTGCCTTTTTGCCTGATATGTGTGCATTGAATCCCGAGAGTGGCGAAATGTCACTATCTGGGACCACACAAAGCAAAGGACAAGTGATTCCTTACTTGAAGCCGCCCAATGACAGCCACTAGTGCCTCCTTAGACACTATGTGAACACACAATGGAATATCTGGAGCACACAAAGGAATCATACCCCTCTCTTGGGTCACCATCCTCCATCTACCAAGAGTGGGAAGGGAGGATTTGAAATCTCCTATATAAGGCCACCATGAGATGAAGAATTTGTGAACACATTGTTATGTTGGCCATAATTTCCCAAGAAATACCAACAGTGTGTGAGTTGGATCCGAAGATAGAGGGAACTCAATTATTGGCCATCCAACAAGTTCAATCCAACACAGTAGAGAGAGAGTGAGACTGCACCGAGGCAAGCTTGGGATAAAAACATCCTTGCATCGAGACCTAGAACCATTGTGTAGGGGCCCTTTGGCAAGAGGGTAAAGTTTCACTCTTATTACTACCAGCACTCAATAAGAGGGGCCTAGAGCCACCATTCGTATTATTGTTGTCAATTGACTCTTTTCAGATCTCGTGTTTATTTGTTTTTAGTTTTTATTTTATATATGCATGTTATTTATCTATCTAGTATGCTTATGATTCTAGCTTGTTCCACTAACTTGCTTGAATCCAGTTCTTTTTCTGCTTGTTACCAATAACTTAAGCGGGTAGACCATACCCCTTAAGTTAGTGTGTTTTCATAGATATGTGCACCAAACACACCCCAATAGGATTGGCGACTCCACTAACGTTTATTACCAAGTTTATGTGTTTGTGCATTTTTTGCAGAGACCTATGTCTGTGCTGTGGAGTGGAGTTGAATTTCCCCTAATTTCTCTTGCAGTCCCTAGTTCATCCCAAGTGACAGACTGAAGCAGAACAACTCCAAAAAAAATTCATGCGGGAATTTTTGCGCTCTTTCTTCCCATAGATGCACAGGGTGCGCATTCACAGCTAACCCGCGCGCAGACGGTGTACCTGTTTCAGCCTTTTGCACGCAAAACAAAGAATGAGAAATTCCTCCTTTATTTTTGTCTTTTCCTGCTTGTAAAGTGGTTGGCAGCCCCTAATACACCTTCCAGCACTAGTTGTGGTAACCCGGACCTTGTTAAAGCTCGCTCTTAGCTGCTTTTTGTAGGCTTAGTGCCAGTTTTACTTCAAGTTGATTTTTGCAAAGTTCACACATAGTTTAAGTAGGGGGGAAAATAACTTGCATTCCAAAAAAAAAATTATGTTTTGCAAATTTTGGTACTTACACACCTAGATAACTAGCCCAAGTAAGTGGCCCAAGACCATGTATGCATAGCTAGTTTTATTTTTTATAGTGTAAAAGTTTTAGTTTAGTTCAATTTTTGCACTAGGAATTTCGGGACTAGGATTGAATTGTTTATAGTAGAGCAAGTAATCATTGCTACATTTGTACCCTCCAGTGATCATAGGTAAGCATATGAACGCTCCCTATTCACAATTTGCCATCTCCCTATTAGTTAGTCACATAAATTAACTAGGAAAAATAGAAAGCATCCCATAATTCACACATGTTTTTATTTTGAGCCAGGAACAATACAACATAGTTTAAATAGGGGATTTTGTAAAGGATCATTGATATCCACACATTAAAAATATGTTCTTTTCCACTTTTTTCTCACACACACTCACCCACTAAGCGAAGCAAAGACACTTAAAACTAAATTAACTAAAATCACTAAATTCTCCCCACAAGGGCCACAAAAGAATTTATAGCTTAAGTTAAGATCAAGGGGGTAGGCATCCAATAAGCCACCTCGATCATACTTCATATTGAAACATAGAAGTTGTCTGTTTAGGGAGCTTAAAATCCACCTATTAGCCCACGACAAAGAAAACCCGAGCGCAACAGAGACCCGTTTCAGATGGGTTTAGGCTTAGGCGGAGTGCGGGTAGGTATCAGTCAGGGCTACCTGACTTGGCTGATACTTGGTACTGTTAGCTGACTACCAAGAATCCCAAGACTCGAACGGTCACGTGGGACGGTGGTTCTTAGTGGCCAAAAACTAGGGCACACTTTTCGCTATAGGTGATGGTGCAGGCAAGTGCCAGACCCTCTACCCTTACCTTAGTGGATTCTCTTCGGCTTACTGGGGGCATTGTCAGCTCTTACGAGACATTGTGCCAGCACTCGCAAGAAATATTCTCAAGGCCCAGTTACATTTGAGTGTGTGAGGACGAATAGGTCTTCTAGGATTTTTAGTTTCATACGCAAACAAACAAAAACCACTTTTTTGATTCCTTGATCACATAGATTAATTTAAAGGGAAAATTTATTTTATTTTCACTTTGTTTTATGTATGTGACCATAATTTTACTTTGATCATAGACTCTATCCTCTCAAAAATTTCCAAAACCAAACCTCGTTGACACCTTAATGGTCCCAACAGAACCTCGTCGATCCAGGCATCTTTTGGACCTCCCCTCATTACCAGGAGGGGCTTCAGATATTTTTCCATTCAGGCATCAAATACAGAATGTTTCCACCATTATTGGTTTGTCCTTTATTTGGGCAGTCGTAGTTGGGAACCCTAGTCGTTCTCTTAATGCCACACTACACACCACTCCTCCCACGACCCCTAGGGGGTAGAGGAGTACGTCCAATTCTGGAAGCCAACCAAATACATAACAGGGTATGTTGCAGACTAACCCTCTTCCTAACCAGAACTGTGTGTCTTCGCAAATTGCAATGGTGTCAACTTCTCAGTCACCTTTCTTAGCTTCATTGAATCTTCCCAATTTAACCAAGCTAATGAATGACCCCATCGCACACGATCCTACATAGCCACCCATGCCCATGAAGCTCCCTTCGGATATTCCAAAATTCAAAGGCAAGCAAGCGGAAGACCCGGGCAATCATGTTATGACCTTTCACTTATGGTGCTCATCGAACATTATCATTGACTACACTATTCGACTGAGATTATTTCAACGCACTCTTATAGGAGTATCCAAAAAGTGGTACTTGGAGCAACCCTTAGCTTCACATGGAGCCTTTAGCGCCCTCGCTACCGCATTCCTAACATATTTTTAGTTACCCGTTCACCATGATTCTGGAATGGAATTACTGATGCATTTTAGACAGACCCCCGCCGTCCATATCTCAGACCATCTCAATGAATGGAGGTGGCATCGTAGTTTATGTAAAGCTAAACTCGACAATAGGGTTCTCTTATATTTTTTCCTGAAAACTCTTACGTCAAAGATTTCAAAGGATGTGGCGTAGCAGAAGTCCACATCCGAAGAGGACACAATCAGCAAAGCCCAACAACTTGAGCTGATTTATACGCAGTCAGGATACATTATAACATCCTGCATAATGCCCCGCGCCTGCAAAATTATCAAGAATTTTTAGGCATGTATAACTCTGCAAGCAGACTAATTGGCTCATTGAACCAAGGTTACCTAGGCGGCAGCAGTCAAAACCTCGGTTACACACAGTTCTACCCAGAACGTACCTCAACTCGGTTTTCAAAGTCATCATATGCCTCAGCAAAATTTGACCAATAGGGCACCAGTGTATCACCAGGGAGGACCTTATCCTCCGGCTCAGGGGAATTAGTACACAGAAAGAAACACTCACAGATGAGCTCCCCTCCAACAACTAGGTGTAAACTAGGGACCGCGTTATGCTCAGTCCCCAGCACATGACCCACCTATGCAGACCAATGCACAAGTGAACTTTGTGTAGCCGTCCCAAAACCAACCACACCAATATAACCAGGAGAACTACCCTCCTAACGTGGTGAAGAAAAAATCAAAAAACAAACCAAAAGGGAACCCTGGACAAGGGGGCAACAACCGACACTGCCCACCGTGATCCCAGGCTAGAGGCAACTCCAACCAGAATCAGAACTAGGAGCTAAGCAATGCCCAACGGCAGATAAAAAGGCCACCTCTTCGAAAAAACCATTCATGTTCGATATGTGGTAAGTATGGTCACTATACTCACCACTCTCCTGATCTCTCTGAGTTGAAGAAGCTACAAAGTAACCAAGGACAAGGAGGATCTTCCCATCAACCAGCTGAGATGCAAGAAACTTTCCCCCATCAAGGGACAGTAAGCACTCAGCATAAAAATACAAATGACTCTGGGAAAAGTAGCAATGAAATCTACATGACTGGCAAAGAGATGTTTTTCCAAACATGAAATCATAGCTACAACACCCCACCAGACACCAATACGTCAGGGGAAAGTACCAGTGCATCGACTGCACCTTTGACCATTTCAAAGATGCTTATAGAACCATTGCCAAAGATGGCGAAGGGACCTAATAGGCGAGCAGGAAACTACTCCAAAGCGACCCATAATTATAGTATCGTGGATGATTTAGCACAATCTCCCGCTGTTATGTCAGCTCTGGAAGTATTGCAGTCATGCCCAAAACAATAGAAGCCCTTCTTTCTGCATTAGGTTCTATCGACCCTACCGATACACGCCTAATGGATTTTAACTTAAACAGATCCACCCCTAGGCGTCCTTCCATGGTCGCCTTCCAGATAACAGTGTCGGTGCATTATATCATAATTCACTAATGTGTCATAGACGAGGGTGCATCCACGTGCATCATGTCCAAAAATGTTTGGCAGAAGTTAGGTTCTCCTGAACTAAAACCCTCAGTCATCACGCTTCAAGCATACGACGGTCGTCCATCAACCCTCGTTGGCCTCTACCAAAATGTCTCAGTCTGCTTAGCCAGAAAGATGGTCCACACAGACATTGAAGTCTTGGATGCTCATCTGGACTACAATATTCTCCTTGGGTGGAGTTATATGTATGCCATGTCTGCCATAGCCTCCTCTGTCTTCCGCATCATGATGTTCCCCCACAAGGACCACATCATTACCCTAGACCAACTGATGCACAACGAGAAGCAACCCTTAACAAACATTGATGTAATTCTACCCTATGTAGATACATCCTCAGATGCTCTCTCACAGTACCAGGAATATGGCCTCGACCAATTCAAAACATCGTCCGTTCTAGGGTCATTCCTAAAGATCCTCCCATAATCCCTTAGTCATCGCCCGATGTCACAGGGGCTTCGGTGTGCATGATGTCCACATCAAGCGCTGAAGCTAGTTAGGACACAGACACAACCAGTAATGGCATCAAGTCATTGGCCACGGCAACCTCTCTAGCCTACGCTGCCTCCCAAACCCCTTTCCTCTACCCCCTAGTTGGTTTTGTCTCCCAGCAGGTTTTGGAAACCATTAGGGGAATTTTGAGGTCTAAAATGGGCCTCCTAAGGAAATTATAAAATAATAGTGGAAAAAATCTAATAAGATTTGATGACATCATCAAATTTTAGAGGGAAAAATGAAAAAACTACTTTTTCAATTCATATTTTCAACTTATCTCCCAAAGTTTTTACTCAAATTTCGAGCGGGAGTACTCGTTGGATGCGGAATTTAATTCCCCATCCAAGGAGTACCCATGTTGCATACTTTCGATGGGTCCTACTACACGAAAAATGAGAAATACATAAAAAAATGTGATTACAATCACGTTTTTTATGTATTTTTCATTTTTCGTGTAGAAGAGTTCATCGAAAGTATGCAACATGGGTACTCCTTGGATGAGGAATTAAATTCCGCATCCAACGAGTACTCCCGCTCGAAATTTGAGTAAAAAATTTTGGGAGATAAGTTTAAAATACGAGTTGAAAAAGTAGTTTTATTATTTTATTATTTTTTAATATTTTTACTTTTTTACTCCAAAAATGGTGAATCATCCATTATGGATGACATCATCATCTTGAATCCTATTGGTTGTTATAAAGTTTATTTTTGTTGTACATTTTTCTTATGAGGCCCATTTTAGACCTCAAAATTCCCCTAATGACTGGTATTACCCAACATGTCATTGGCAATCCCAGTTGGTACCTTGTTCCCCCTATAAGAACAGGAGCCACCCATGTTACTGCCACATGATTGAAGCCCCTCAGTCCCAAGGAGGCCCCCCTCATCCAAGAAACAGTCGAAACCATCCCTGCAAATGAAATTCCCATTGCAAAAACGGATATTACGGCTAAGAAAACCGATAAGAGAGGAAAGAAGATGGGTACCCTCGTCGTTCAACAGGAATCACCAGTCTGCGCCATATGCGATGTAATAGTTCACCCGACCCATATCTATCCAGAGCTGGATGAATTAAAACTACTCCTTGGATCTGAGATAGACATCACGATGTCATGTTCCCGTAAAAATGAACCTACCACCAAAGGTAAAGGTAAAGTGATGTGTACCAATCATGCATGCGTCCTCTGCAGCAACTACGGGCACTATACCCATCATTTCCCAGAGATCCCGCAATATAGGGACGCATTACACGCCATCGAGAGATCCTATTAAGAGGATCCCTCCACCTAGGCATCCGGAAATGAACCTCGCACCATCCTATACCTACAGGAGGAACAACGAAGGGCACAAGAAAGACCTCCAGTCATGCTCGTTATACGTTGCACGCTATGCGATGAACGTGGTGACTTCCTTGAAGAGTGCGTAGCCCTGGAACTCATCCAAAGATGGTATCCTATAGAAGGGGTTTACTACGTTGGATTAAGGGCAACGCAATTCACATGTCCGTTATGCGCCGACAAGCACCTTTTGGAGAATTTTCACGATATCCCCCGATTTCAGCTAGCCCTCGCTAGCTTACGCTCCGCCATAGTCCACCTCTCCCAAGAAGATGATATGGATGCAAATTCCATGGATAGCTCCACAACCCAAGAAGATGTGATGAACAGATCCATCATGTTCTTGTCAGTCGAAAAATGACCAATCAGGGAACCCCTAGTTACCCCTAACCGCTCTCTATAGAGAATACCAACATGCATGTTATGGAAAATTCCCAATCATGCGATCATCAATTGTCCTGATTTAGCAGCGTTACGGTGTTGGTTCCCTGCCAGACCTCAAACTGAGCATGACGAAATCCTCATTTCAAGGATATTTTTCCTTATATGTCAAGGAAATAATTATGAGCGGCACTGTACTTATGCCTCACAACTTCATCCCACCATCAACATGATTCATACCATAGAGAATAGACAGGACGAACTCTGAGAATGGCATAAAAAGTACATTTCCGGGTCAACATCCCCACCCACGCAATGGCGTAACAGCAAAATAAGATGACACACCAACCAAGCATGACCCCGGCCAAGCTTAGGATAACATGCAGACTATGTAACCTGAATGACCACCGGGTCAACCAGTGCAGAGAACTGAAGCACCTTGCAGACAATTTTTGTATAGTCTCTTCTCTCCCTCAGAAAATTCTCTCTAAACAAGAGAAGATCATGCGTACCTGTTGCCGGATTTGTTCACACTTTCACCATATGATTAAATGTGTACACCTCCCCAAGCTAAGAGCGGCAAGAGAAGAATTGAGTCTACACTCCCCCAAAGAGGCAGACACACCCAAGCCAACAATACGGAAATGGAAATAGAGGACAACCTCTTCTACGACAGACCCTTTCCAAGCGTCCACATCAGGAACAACGAATAGTGTAGAATCTCACACAATCTACTCTGTTGGAACAGTGATACCATGCACTATCTGCACTGGCCAAAATCACACACCAAACCTATTCCTGCTAATGGAAACATTCAGGCACCTCTGCGGTAGGCACAATTTCCACCTACAGGAAATTGACCATCCTAGCAGGGAACCCAACCTTGCGCTCACGCAGAATTCCATTACAAATATCCTTCTCCCACCGAACATAGAAGACACAATCCACCACATACGATTTGTATCATTACATATCATAAATAGGATTCCAACTGCCCTCACGTCCCAATATTTCCACCCAATTCCTATTGCAAAAGGTTAAGGTACCTTGTGCTTTTGCATTTATTTTCGTGAGATCCAAAATTTACATGCTACCATCGAACTCCTTGATGATACCCAGCCTCTAGAAAAACGTGTAGTACAACTTGAGCTTATCGACGAAAGTCAACGACAGTCACTACAACACAATGAGGCCCACAAGAAAAGGGTAAAAGTATCGTTTGACCACCACATCACCCCTCACTCATTCATCGAGGGAGAAATAGTCCTCCACTATGATGTTGCAAAATAAGCCCTAGGGCCAGGAAAGTTTGAAACCTTGTGGAAAGGACCCTACATCATCAAACATTGCCTCCGACAGGGGTCATACATCTCGATGGAACCGGACGAGACCTGCCTCAATAGCCCCATCAATGACCTTTACCTCAAGAAATTCTACCCATAAGGGCCAAGACGGCCCTTCCCTAGAGTGAACTTACAAAAACCCCCATCACTCAAAATTTTTGACCAAAAGACTTATTTTAAAAAGTGCTCAAAGTGCCATCTATTAGCTCCCTGTAATCAGCAAGATTTCAAAATCCGACAGCAAGGAGAACATTATTTCAACCACTTTGGGATCCTATGATCTAGCCCTCCTGAATCCGGAGTGGGATCTCTCTAATAAGGTTCAAAGATGGATTTATCTTTAAAGGCTTTGGGTAATGATATTAGGCTAGTTATGAAGGCCGAGGGTGTTTTTTTGTTTTGGATGGCTGAGCATGATTATTATTTGAGTGGAAAGTTCTAAATGGAAAAATTTTCAAAGGTGGGAAGTTGCAAGCAAATAGAACAAGCTTTGGCCAAAAAGATGGATAAATGCAGGTTTTAGTCCATTAGGCTATGGAGTCATAATAGGGTTTAATTGAAACAACAAGGGGCAAGAGTGGTCCATGGGGCAAGTCATCTATGTCTAAGGATCTCTTTAAAGTTTTATTTATGGAATGAAATGATACAAAAAGGAGGGGAATTAAAGAAATGAAGGACAAAGAGCCGTGGAGTGTAAAAACTCTGGTAAACTTGATAAATATATATTATTAATGATGAAGATGAGATGATTACAATGAGGGATCGCCTAGGCTTTAAATATAGCCTCAAGGTGTCCCTTGGCGAAGAGGCATGATCTTTGATCATGCCTTTTCAGTTAATAACCTAAGATAACTAAATCTAATTAATAAATAATAATTACTTTTCCTTACTTCAAAACCCATACGCTACTTTGCTGAAGCCAACTAGCGTATACACGCGGATCTCCTTCATTAAAATCGCGTATACACAGAGATATTATTATGAAATTAAATATTTACTTAGATCTATGCAACATTCATTCTTCTGATGTTTAGTTAATAGTAAACATGTGCAGTAACAACAGAATAAATCATCACACATAAGCATCACACATGAACACCAGGATTTTAGGTGGAAACCCAAGTCGGGAGAAAACCACCGCTGCCGTTGTCTTAGCCTTCAATATTTTATTATAGAGAAAACATCTTACAACAATGTGCTGGCGCAGACTCCTACCAGCACGCAGGCACCCACCTGCGCTCGTTTACCAGCCTCTCCTGGAAGGGAGCTCCAACCCCCTGACTCGTTTACCAGCCTCTCCTGGAAGGGAGTTACGACCCCATGATCTCATTTACCAGCCTCACCTGGAAGGGAGCTACAACCCCCTGACTGAAGGCTACAACCCTCGGCACCTCTATGGACCACATTTCATCAATTTTCTGCCCAGATCAACAAGGTCAATATAACCCTTTACTTATCAACAATCATACTGCCCTAGTGCTTAAGCGAGCCGGTGAGACCCACTTTGTGGCAGTGTGATTTAACCCGGACTTGAGAATAGATATGCGAAACACATTCAAACCTTCAGCAACCATTAGATCCAAAAATCATACGCTCTTATTTGAACATGCAGAGAATATATATGTGCTTTATAGAAACGAACCGCGTATACTTGGTGTATTTTTCCCAGCAAAACCCTAGCTGGCATACGCGCTTTTTCATTATTGAACGCGTATATACGTGCTTCCTCTGCGGTGAACTAGCGTATGGTTCTTCAGACATTTAGGTCATTGCAATTCTTCAGAACAGATACATCACACATATTTTACCCTTTACTTCAGACAGATGTTCGCCTCATCTCAGATCTAATCATTCCATAAACAGATCTAGCAAGTACAAATATATTTCAGATCTAGATACCCTTCTTCATCATTTTCTTCATTGGTGCATCATGCATTCAGATCTATCATTCAACTATAACCCTTTCCATTCAGATATACTTCAGAGAGAAGTATTCATTCAAGCTCAGACATCTTGCACCCACACTCATGATTTGCACAATGAATTTCTTCTCTTTATATAGATTTACCCTTTTCCAATACCATGAGCCAAAACCACATTACTTCCGATGGTATTCCTGGACGGGGTCATTTAGACGAATCATTACCCAATACAATGGGTCAATACCATGGTGGTTACCCCTGGTTTTGCACTTTATGAGCGCTTTTTGCCCATACGCGACTTGGCACGTTGTTTCTCGCGTGCATACGCAACTTCCCCTAGTCAAATCCGCGTATGCCTTGAGACATACTCTTTTCATCATAGATCTAGCACATATTGAATTCCTTTCTTCATTACCTTCTGTACTCTCTGTAGATACATCAGATTTACATCATTTAACAAGTTCATCAAGTAGGTTTCCATCATCTTCATCAAGTGGGTTGCCATCAAGGACAACACTCTGCATCATAATGCCAACAATCTCCCCCTTTGGACTTGATGGCAACCACGATGGTGTTTGATCACCACAACAGATAGGTACATTAAGAATACAATGACACCATGTCACTCTCCCCATTCTTTGACACCATTCTTTCTCTTCATTCAAACACCATGTCACTCTCCCCTTTGACATCAAGGGCAAAGGGCGGATCAAAACCAACACTCTCTCCCCCTGTTCTCCTCATGTAGAAGAAGCATTCTACAGATCTGATGTATACTAAAGTGACCAAGCTCCCCCTGAGTTCATGCTGAATCTTCAAACATATTTTTCAATGAGGCTTACGCAGCTCTTCACTGACCAATACAGAAAGACCTCAAGAGAGATCATATATCAGAACCATCATAATGCCAACAATGCATTATACTAGGACTCCCCCTGAAAATGTGCATCCAATGCATCCTTTCCATATGGCCAAGGCTCCTCCTTAACTTGTGCAACCTGAACACCTTCAACGGCAAGTCATCAGCAACAAACTCTGCATGATCTTTCCATATCTCTGAATCATAAGACTTCCATCTCATCCAACAGATACTCTTCATGTTATTTTGGTGAGAAAATAAGGTGATACGAGAGTCAATAATGCGATTATATGATGGGAATGATACTCCCCTGAACCTACATTTCCCGGATCTTCAGCTATCATATAAATTCTCTTATCAGCAATGCATACGCGACTGTGTCTGCTGGAACTCGCGTGTATACGTGACTTTTGTTCATGTAACCCGCATATGGAAAGTGAATCATTGAAAACTTCACATTCCTTCATCTCCCCCTGAGTTTGTCCTTCCTGTACCTATCTTCTTTACATCAACAGCTCTGTCAGAGATAAGCATAACCAAAATAACCAAATTAATACTGAAAAATGTTGACCCCAACCAAAAAAAAAAAAATGTCAGCAATTATCCATACGCGGCTTTATGCTAATAGACTCGCGTATATACGCGACTGTGTTTTAGTAAAACCGCATATTCAATTTAATCTTCTGAAGTTAAGCAGATTTGTTCTTTTGACTGACAGAGACTACTCCCAGTTTCTGTCTTAGATACTCGAATGCTTCCCTGGGCAGAGGTTTGGTAAAGATATCAGCAACTTGTTCCTTGGAAGGAACATACTCCAACTTCACCTTTTGTTCAAGTACTTGTTCACATAAGAAGTGATACTTGATGGGAATGTTCTTGGTCTTCGAATGCATAACAGGATTCTTTGAGATACTGATGGCACTTGTATTATCACACCTAATGGGGATAGGAGGTGTACATTTGATTTGAAAATCTTGCAAGGTTTGCATCATCCAAAGGTTAGTGCAAAAAGATGTAGTGACCACATAAAACTGCTTTCTTGTAGATAATGCAATAGATTTGCTTCTTGTGAGCCAAGATACCAATCGGGGTCCCATATAGAATGCACCACCACTCGTGCTTTTCCGATCATCAACATTTCCTGCCCAATCTGCATCAGTGTAAGCATGAAGAGTAAGATCAGCATTATTTGGATACCATAGTCCAAATTATTGAGTTCCTTGTAGATACTTGAATATTCTTTTGACAGCCTGAAGGTGAGACTCTTTTGGAATAGCTTGGAATCTTCCAACAATCCCAACTGCATGCATAATGTCTGGTCTAGTCCCAGTGAGATAAAGTAGAATTCCGTTCATTGATCTGTACTCTGGTTGATTCACCATGGGAGAATCATCATGAGAACTGAGATTGCATCCGGTTATCATTGGTGTACTTACAGGCTTGCATTCTTCCATGCCATACTTCTTCAGAATTTTCTTGAGATATTTTACTTGTGATAAGAATATACCATCTATAGTTTGATGTACTTGTAAGCCAAGAAAGAATGTTAGTTCTCCAAGTAAAGACATTTCAAATTCTTGCTGCATAACAGAAGCACATTTCTGACTCATAGATTCTTCGTTACTCCCAAAAATGATATCATCAACATATACAATCACAATCAATAGTT